>LPNX010560288.1:169819-201904 GCA_001517045.1 Pseudotsuga menziesii
TACACCTACTCCATAAAACCCCTAACTCATAATATTTTAATATATCTTATATTTTTGTAGTACATCTCTTAGGAGGCCCATTTTTTACCTCAAATTCTCTCTAATGGGGGGAAGCCTTCGAGAAGCTCCGGTTCGCCCAAGAGTCGTAAAACGGGAAGAGTCTCCTCTTTTTTGTTAAACCTACTAAAAAAAAGCAAAAAAATTAAAATCAAATGTGCCCAAAAACACTTTAAAAGTGTTTTGGGCCACCACACTAATTACGGGAAAGAGATTAAGTTAAAAATTGTTAAAAAGGGCTAATCTAGTTTTGCAAAAGGGAAACAAGGAAAGAAAGCTTTCCTTGGGATCTTGGCTTGTTGTTTCAGCAGCCAATAATATGTGCACTTTCTTGCAAAATTTAAATCTTTAAATAATGAAAAAAAAAAAACTACCTTTTGAGCAAGCTTTAGATCTACGATTTAGCTATGTGCAAAAAAGGAAACTTCCACACCTAGAACTATCTTTAAAATATGATATTCTTTATGAGATTTCAGATCTAAGCAATAATACTCTTAGGAACTAGATCTAACAATGTATAATCAATTTTTAGAAGTAGATCTTATCATAAGAGGAAGAACAAGTAACCAGAAGATTGATTTTAATAGAATGGAGGAAGAGAAGGGGAAAGGTCTGTTGTTGGATGGATCTACAATGGAAACTTGTTAGTGGAATACAGAGGGGCAATTCCTTCACAAAAATGTCGGATGTACATTGCATTCAAACTAGATCCATGGCTCATCCAATCCTTGCCACCTAAAATCTAAAAACACAATCCTGCACAAAACCTTATGAGATCTGGATATATATATATATGAAAAAGAGGCAAGAATTACATGAAAATAAATTTATTAAACATGTATAAGCTAGATCTTCAAACATATATGCTATGAGATACAGAAAAACAAGTAATCTTACATGACCAACTACACTCATATTGATTTAGTTGAATCATTCATGCCAGACAAGGTTCAGATGCAGAAATTGAGAGAAAAACCGGCAACATTAATAGCCGCAAGACAATGCTTATTCCACACACATGAGAGAATTACACCATTTATCCTCCAAAGCTTTTTTATTCCAACAATCAAAAGATTACAACAATATTACATAAGCCAGCCCTTCAATCCAACTCTAACTAGCTTAGAAGAGGAAAATGTGCTTTATTTATATAAAAAACTGGAACCCTAGCCTAGAGGGGGTACAATTCCCAAGGAGAGAGGGACTGCAGCTGCATGAGGAGTCAAGCTAAGCTTGATCTAAGTCTAACTGAGTCTGATTTGAGTCTCACTGAGTGCAACTGTCAATCGAAGTGTTGATTGGACTGACACCTCAACCTGTTAACTGAAACATCAACCAAATCACATCTAGATGAGTCCACATGTGTGGAGGAGAGAGAGAGGGCACACATCCCAAGAGTGCATGTTGTAGTGCACTCCCCCTTCAGCCCAGATCAACTCCTTTTGTCAAGGAATGGTCAGCTCTAGTCAATCCAAAGCCAATGAGACTGATTTCAGTCAAATCGAAGCAAATCCCACTAATTTAGGATTTTGAGTTTTCTCCATTATTTAATTAATTTATCAATTAAAATAATCAATATTAGATTTTTAGGGTTTTCTGACCTGAGTGATAGGAAAATCACTCGAAACTTAGGAAAAGTGGGTTTATGGGTTTACCCAGCACTCTAGGTTAGAAAATGAGCACCCCCATGACTGAAACTGATTTCTGAGCCCACTTTTATTACAAAACCAATTTTTCCATTTAGACTATCAAAAAATAGCCTAAGTTTTGGAAAAATTAAAACTTAAAAAATTAAAAAAATAAAATAAAAACTAGCGGTACTTATGCATGTTCATATGACTCAACCATAATGCCTAGCATGTTTATACATTGACACGTAGACTCTAATAGCCTCAATAGGACTAAATGCTAAGCCAATCACCCCAACATTGGAGGTATTGAGTGAAAAACTCAGAAACTATCAGTAGTTTATTCAACAACCAATAATAACCAAGGGAAAAAAAACTCTGGTTTGATCGGGTTAAAAAATAAATTCCAAGGGACCAAGACTTTTACAGACACTATCATGCTAGAACATTTTATTACAACTCCCCCAAGGGGGGATGAACATATGGTATAGTACAACAAGCACTTCCCAGAAGTAATTCTGAAGGTCTTCTGAAGTTCAAACAAATCATCTTTGTCTGGTTCACTAGGCTCACTTGATAAAAAACCACTAACTACAACTTAGGTGGTAACATCACTTCTTTCAATCAGATATAAAAAAAATCATTTTGGACCCTTGGGGATATGAGATGTAGTTTGCCCCAAATGTTATGAAATTCGACCCAATGGAAACAAATTCTCTTTTACATGCCATGAAACCCATAATATAATTTAATAACAATTCATTCATTCATAAATCATCAATGATTCAAACATATATTCCATTCCATCAACATTGCAAGAGTTTACAACAAGGTATTGGGGAAATGGCATTGTTTCTTCAATATTGGACAATAATACATGAGATATCTTGGCCTTTTGATCTGAGAGATTTATGAACTTGAAATACATATAATTTACATCGTAATACAAAATAATGGAGCAATATAATCTCTCTCAAAGAGATAAATAGCTCACCAAGTGCGCCTCTCTCCATAGAGCTGAAAGATGGTGAGAAAACTAGAGATGAATGGAAGAACAAACTGATATTGAGATGTCCATGAGATTCCTATAGCTTGCACCTATAATTTATGAATCCATTGAATATCCTTTAAATACCTGAGTAGCCTCTCAAAATCACTAATTAGGATGGGAATCCTTCACCCTCGAAATTGCGTAAGGCAAGGAACTAGTCATCCACTAGCTCTCTCTTCACAAACCCAAATTCATAAAATGGTAAAACATCCTCTTCTCATGGATGATCCCTATATTTTATAAACATTATTGGTCTTCTAAGGTTCCAAATCCATCCATAAATCAAATCCAAGTTGAATTGGTGTGGCTTCTCATGCTATGCCATGTGGCCTCTCTCTTCACCTTCCCTCTTCTCCCAAATTTGAGTAGGAGCCTCTTGGCCTTATCCAAATCCTGAATTCAACCTCTAATATGCTCTATTCAGGACTGAAATGTCAGTATTTCATTATTTTAACCTTGATATCTGATTTGTGTCATAACTGTCATAGAATTTCCATCATCGGTGTCATAGATGTCATAGTATCTCCATCATTGGTGTCATAGATGTCATAAATGTAAGGGGAATCTAGCCAAGTGTCCATGAAACTTCCATTTGGGTCTTCCTCTTCCATGTAATTTAAAATTAATCCCAAATTCTACCTATGAATTATATTTACAAGTATATTAAACTCATAATCCATCCCAAAACATTAGGCTTCCTATAGATTCAAAATTACAAAAGAAGGATTCCATTTAACATAGGAATTATAGCTTGAGTGGGCCCCATAGTCTCCATGTGTCTCCATTCTCCATGGCCATTTAAATTTTCTATTGTATTATTTAATAAGATACATTATTAAATATTTATCCTCTTCTAATGTCTAAACATCATTTATTATCCCCCTTATTCTAAATCTCAAAGCTTCAACCCCCAACCTAGGAAACTAGTGATTTTCCTCCTTGGCAATTATTTGACTTTTACCATCCATTTGACATATTTCATGAATATGGAAAGTTTGATTTGGCCATTGTCAGCCAATCCAAAATTTGGGACACTACAAATCCTCCCTTCCCAATATTTCTTGTCCTCAAGCAATTTCAAACATGGTTGTTGAAGAACTTGCTTTCTATATGATTCTTTGAAGTTTCCACTGAGCTGCCCACTTTGAGTCTTTGAGATTCCATGAAGATTTTAGAGATGAACCACCAAGGCTTGTTTCTGCACTAATCTGATTAAAATCACCTTATTAAGTGGGGAATCCATCTCCCATACTGCTTATTTCCTGAAGAATTTGCAATCAATGGGACTAAAAACTATCTCGGGGTCCTACTGCTTGCATTGCACTCCAAGAATTAAGAGTGCTCTCCAACCCATACCATTAGGAAAGAGAATTCCTGGATCCCATTTTCTTTTATGCATTCTTCCAAACATCATGAGTACATAATATATATCATAAAAGTACATAACAACATAATAAAAATATACATCAAGGAGGTGCCTCTTCAAAAAATCATGAAAGTTCTTATACCTCCAATTGAGTAAACTACCATTTGCCAAGTGCATACATGCTTCAAGTGGCCAATCAAACCTTCTCCAATGACATAGGTGAATATCCCATGTCCTATAATTATTCTTCTAAAGAATGTAATATGCATCAAAATAATAATCAGCCATTTTTTCTTTCATCCAAGAAGTGAATGAAGAACCTCCACCAAAATATGAACCAAATAAGGAGAAAATAAAACATGAAGACTTCAAGTGGCTCAAAGAAGTCTCATCAATACACCCATGATATGTATATCATCATGAAATAATATAGGATGTTTCTGCCAATAATAATGTTCCTCAATTATATCCCTCTTCACCCAAGTGTCGGATGAAGTTCCTCCAACATCAAATGAACCAAGTGTTGAGCAAGAAAAACCATGAGTCTTCAAGTGACTCAAATGCATATCATAGGTGCATCCATGTAGATGTGCATCATAATAAAGTAAACAAGTACGCTGCTGCAAATGTGAATAAGAGTGTGCTCCAACCATATCATCATATAAAGTAAATCTAGGAGTTCCATACTCCTCATGTGGCACCATAAAAAAGAACCCTTTCAACCATACTTCATTAAGACTAATGCTTCAAAACATGGAATTGTAGGATGTAGGAGAATGAACTAACTCACCCAAATGATCAAAAAGTGAAAAAGTTTCATCATGGTAAGGATCCATATGGGTAGTATCATGCAGCTCCTTCAAAAGTGTGAAACCTTTGTCATAGGTTGGTTCCAATGTAGAGGAATCATGCTCTTCTTTAAAAATCGCATAACCTTCATCAAGAGACAATTCAAGTTCCTCTTCCACCACATCAAGTGTTTGTATCTCTTCAAGATCATCTTCAAACACATAAATCACATTCAAATTTTCAAATTTCTCATGATCCACCATGTCATGATAATCCTCCAAACAATCTACCATTTGACAATCTAAAACATAGGAGGAAAAACAAGTGTCTTGCAACTTTTCAAGAAGTTACTCATTTTGAATTGTGAGATTATGAATAACTTCATTATTCTTCAAGTAGGATTCATGTAACCATTCACTAAAATCAATGAATTTTTTTCTATTAAAAATCAAAGACATGAAATTGCCTTTGATGTTCCACATTGCTCTTTGGATCTTCTCCATGTCTTCAAGGAAGGATGGCTCCTCCAAGGAAGTAGCTCTTCAACAAGAATTTGATACCATTGCTTGAGTGCCATGGAGTATTCTAAGGGCCTCTTGGATCTTCTTTTCATTCATATTTAAGGACCCTTCAAAAAATGAGCCTTTTGCAAATGAACCTCCTCATATTCTTCCTTCTTGCTTGGACCAACTTCATGAAGCTCAAGTGGTGATGGGGAAGTTGATCTTGTTTCTTCTTCAACTCCTACAAGGTCTTAATTTTCATGTTTAATGGAATTTTGGCTTGCATCAACACTTTAAAAAGTTATCCCTATGTCACCAACATAGAGGTGTGAGCACCCATCACTAGGTACTCCTTCATAGTTCAAGCATCCATCATTAGATTCTCTTTGTTTCATTTCCAAGGTAGAATGTGTCTCAACATTATCTTCAATATTTTCAATAGAAACTTCTTCATACTCATGTGATGTCTCTTAATATTTTTTAGAGTCACTTGGGAGTTAATTTAGATCATCTTCATGTACTATTTCTTCCACTTCACCTATTTCATAACTAGGTGGTTCATGGGTCTCCTCCTTTTGCTCCTTCAAGCAAGCTGATGCATTTTTCCCCTTGGTTTTCTTAAAATCAATATATTTCTCCAACTTTCGATAGCCAACAATTCAAATCCTTTCATAATATTATTATTCATGTCTTCAAATATAGGTTCCATAATTTTTATAATCTCCCTACCATCATATGAGGTTCCCCTTTTATCCATAGTTATTGTTTCCTCTTCAACAAAAACACTTTTGGTTTCAATATATAATCATGGTCCCTAAATTATTGTCCTCATAAATATCAGACCACATATAGTACCAAGATCATGCTATGATACCACTATAATGTTCCATTTTTGTAAATTTTACCAAAATTACCAATTCTTCAATTCTTTCACAATGTATTCAAATTCATCTTCTTACAACTCTAGTTATATGGATTCAATTGATTCCAAAATTCCTCCAATTGATTTCAAACTTTGTGAGGATGGTATTGAGGGGTGATGGGACATATTATCACATATATGGGACATATAATCAACTAATATACCCAACCATGATCTTCAATTTTCAATGGAAGAATTTTTGGGACAAGACTAGTCAATTTGGGAGATGGAAATCCCCCCTGGGTCCTAGAACAAATATCTTCACAACACTGTACAAACTTCACTAATGGTTGGTATGATACTTGGATATGTTATCATACATGAATTAAATTATATTTTAAGAATCATATTTTCTTTTTGGGTCGAATAGATATCCAAGGGAACTCTATGAATTTACTAGTAATTTTGAGGTTCCAACCCCCAATGGTAGATGACTCCAATTAGCTCCAAATGATTTTGAATTGTACCAAAATGTGTATGAGTGATAAAAATAACTTAATTATAATTTTTAGGGGTGTATTATGGCCTCCCAATTACTTTTTAAAGTCTATATCAAATAATTAATAAGATAGATGCTTGAACTAACAATTTTGGGGCTCAAATCCCCCCCGGGTAATTGCCGGAATGGCTTCCCACATGTGTAGAAACTCACTCAAATTATCAAATTGAAGAAGGGTATGTCTATAATACATTATCATAGAAACATATTCATAATAAATTAAACTCCCATGGCTGTTATCACTTCTTTCAATCAGATATTAAAAAACTAGTTTTGGACCCTTCGGGAAATGAGATGTAGTTTTCCCCAAATGCTATGAAATTCGACCCAATGGACACAAATTATAAGTTACAGACAATGAAACCCATAATATACTTTAATTAAATTTCATTCATTCATAAATCATCAATTTTATACACATATATTCAATTCCATAAAGATTGCAAGAGTTTACAACAAGGTATTGGGGAAATGGCACTGTTTCTTCAATATTGGACAATAATACATGAGATATATTGGCCTTTAGAACTGATATATTTATGAACTTTAAATACAGATAATTTACATCAAAATACAAAATACTGGAGCAATAGAATCTCCCTCAAAGGGATGAATAGCTCACCAAGTGCGCCTCACTCCATAGAGCTGAAAGATTGTGAGAAAACTTGAGATGAATGGAAGAACAAGATGATATTGAGATCTCCATGAGATTCATGTATCTTGCACATGTAAATTATGGCACCATTGAAGCTCCTTGAAATACCTTCATGGAATCTCCAAATAACCAATTAGGATTGGAATCTTTCACCCTCGAAATTGGCTAAGGCAAGGAACTAGTCATCTACTAGCTCTCTCGTCACAAACCCAAATTCATCAAATGATAAAAAATATTATTCTTGTGGATGATCCCTGTATTTTATTAAAATTATTGATCTTCTCAGGTTCCAAATACATCCATAAACCAAATACAAGTTGAATTGGTGTGGCTGCACATGCTATTCCATGTGGCCTCTCTCTTCACCTTCCCTCTTCTCCCAAATTTGAGTAGGAGCCTCTTGGCCTTCTCCAACTCCCAAATTCGACCTATAAGATGCTCTTTTTAGGTATGTATGTCAGTATTTCAGTATTTCATCCTTCATATCTGACGGGTGTCATAATTGTCATAGAATATCCATCATTGGTGTCATAGATGTCATAAATGATAGGGGAATCTAGCCAAGTGTCCATGACACTCCCATTTGGCTCTTCCTCTCCCAGGTAAGTTACAATTCATCCCAAATTAAACCTATTAAGTATATGTACAAGTATATTAACCTCATAATCCATCCTAAAACATTAGTACTCCCATAGATTCGAAATTACAAGAGGAGGATGCCATTTAACATAGGAATTCTAGCTTGAGTGGGCCCCATAGTCTCCATGTGTCTCCATTCTCCATATCCATTTCAATTTTCTATTGTATTTATTTAATAAGATACATTATTAAATATTTATCCTCTTCTAATGTATAAACATCATTTATTATGCCCCTTATTTCAATCTCAAAGCTTCCACCCCCAATCTAGGAAACTAGTGATTTTCCTCGTTGGCAATTATTTGGCTTTTAGCATCCATTTGACAACTTTCATGAATATGGAAAGTGTGATTTGGCGATTGTGACCCAATGCAAAATTTGGGACATTACAAACTGTCCCACTTTTGATATCTTTCTCACAGGGATACATTATCAATTTTAATACATATTCATTTGTTGAGTCTCATTAAGAGTAGTTATGGGATTTGGACATGGCAATTATATCTATTGTTCTTCTAGATCTAGTTGTGTTTTTATGGATTTATAGTTTTTAATGAACTTAAATATATTTTTAGAATGACATATCTTATTTCGATTTTTTTGTGTGAAAATGTACAAAGATAACTGCTTCTCCCAATGAGTCACCATTTGTTGCTGGCAGCAACAGATCCCATTTTAAATTGCTAAAATGGGATCCCCACCAATCCTTTCAATTAATTCTTGAAGCCATAATCTTGTTACAGGAAATTTTGAAAGTGTAAGTACTATGTTTTGGCCTTAATAAAAATTCCTTCTAAACAATGTTTTTTTGGTTTTGTGGATTGCATAAACATCCTTTTCTTTTAAACACATTTTTTCATTTTCGCAACCTGCATTTCACAACCCACAATGGGGATTGTAGAAGTCACTTTTTTGGAGGTTTTTGGAAATATTTTTCACGCATCCCGCAACATGCAAATGCGGATTGCAGTAGTTAGAATTTTCTTTCAATTTGTTTTTCTTTCTGCAACCAACAACCTGCAAACTTATTACGGATTGCGGATTATGGAAACCTTTTTTCTAAATAATTTTTTTCGGTTCTGTTTTCCGCATTCTGCAATGCGGATTGCGAAAAGCAGAAAATTCTATTTTAAAATGTTTTTCTTTTTTCGGTTCTGCAACCCACAATGCGGATTGTGGAAAGTCAAAACTCAATAAAAATCAAATTTGCAACGTTGCTCACCCACAACTCGCAAATTTATGTGGATTGTGGATTGTGGAGCTATAACAATTTTTACATGATCAATAATTTCAATCCACATTCTACAAACCACAATGCAGATTGCGTATTAAGGAAAATAAAAAAGAAAACTAAATTTTTTCGGTTCTTTTCACTTCCGCATTTTGGTTTCCTGCCCCTATCTTAACCGTCCATTTATGCGAGATCTACAAATCAGATCTATTTTGTCGTTGTGTCCTGATTTATTTAAATAATTTGAGTTGATGAATTCTTTACCATTTCACTTCATATTTTTACTTCATTTGAGTTTTTACTGTGGATTTCTCATTCAACCTCACCAACCCTCAGGTGTCCAAGATTTCTACCATTAAATTTCTTACCCTTCGCAGTTGTTTTTCTAGTTATTTTTAAAGTGTGGTAGATTTTAAGAATCGGTCCCAAATTTCTACCATAATGTACCTCCAACATGTCCAGGAATAGCAAGTCTAAGATTTCTCTAGAAGAGCAGAAGAGAAAGGACCTTAATGCTGGTATCTTCATTGACACTAGTGGGCGTGTTTTTGAAACCCTTCACCTGGATTGGCCGAGAATTTACTCAATATTTGATACTGATGATTTCTCTGGAATACCCCATGACCAGCCTGCATATGCCAAAATTATGAATTTGTAGCTTTGTTGCATTGCATATTGACCTCCGTTCATGCCCTATACTCATCCAGTTAAATGGGAATTGGACCATGAAAACCTTAAGGAGCACTCTTTGAAGACAATACTCATACGCAAGTGGATTCCCTCCATCCTAATGTTTTCTCCAGAGATTATGGCCTCAAGCCTCCTCAACATCATTTGAATACCAAATTCCTTGATGTGGCTTTATCCTAATTTAATTTTGAGGAAGTAGTCAAATACTCGAAGGAAAACCTAGCTTAGTAAGTCCCTAAGGCAGACAATTCTGACCATGTTTTCTAGTTTAGAGAACCCTTTTCCTTGCTTGTGGCTATATTCTATTGATTATATGGATTAGCCAATTGCTCGGCATTCAAAGTTGAATGGGTTTCTATATCCCACCATCTCTTTCTTACAGGTGAGTCTTTTAGTTGGGCACAAATTCTATTTGTGAATATGAAGGAGGAAATCAAGAAATATTAGAAAACTGCAGCCTCAAGGAAGTCAGATTTCTACGTGTTGGGTTATGTTATGGATGTATTTTGCGCAACTTCTTCATTTTCATCCATGGGATGGAACTGGACCAATACTTCACCACTAGTACATATATATTGCTCAGCAGTGTGGGACGACAATTTTTTTTGCCAAATTTATTAAATTTGTGACCTGTTTCTAGGGTCAATGTACAAGAAAAGTTTCAAGGTGGATGCTCCATCTTTCTCTGAAATGTCTAGAGATTTGATTACACTACATGGTGATTGGTATGTAGGAGAATATTTCTCCTACATTCAGACTTGGCATAGCAATATAGTCCACCCGCTTCTAAGAAAAGTCACGAATCGAATGGTTTTGCAGGAGATAGTGTATCATACTATTATCGATGGGGTTTTCCCTAAACTTGCATCTTCCAAAAGAAAGTCCTGACTTAGCTTTCTGTTGAGTTTGGGATTTCTTCCTATAGATAATTGCACTCATGTTGTTATCTTGTGTAGGGCATTTGTTGACATGAAATTAGGGGAAGCACCAAAGAGGATGCATGACCCTAAGTCATACCTAGTGAGTCAGTTTGTAAAGGAGCATGCTAAGATTCCCTATGATCATCAAAATAAACCTAATGATTCAATTTATAGAGTTATTGATTTCCATGAGGTATTGATTAGGATTTCTTATCCCACTATCAAAGCTCATGTTTTTCAATATCAAAAGGAGATGAATACTTCCATGCTCCATTTTAGACAGGTAAAACTGATAGTGGAAGAGAAAATTCAGAGGTACAATTTGGAAAAGGA
Organism: Pseudotsuga menziesii; assembly: GCA_001517045.1. NCBI lineage: Eukaryota > Viridiplantae > Streptophyta > Pinopsida > Pinales > Pinaceae > Pseudotsuga > Pseudotsuga menziesii. The sequence goes on from LPNX010560288.1 coordinate 181,103, forward strand.
GGCCAAAGAGAAAAAAATTAACTCTTCTACTGCCCGTGCTAGTAAATCGAAGGACAAGGGTAAGGATTGTATTGAAATTCCTGCAAGAACCCATCCTTCTTTGATGATAGAAACCCTCCACAAAGGGGCAGAGTTTAAGAAAATTCTTGCAAATATCAGCTCACGGATACAGGAAAAATCACAAGTAGCTAAGCCTCATCCCAAGAAGAACAAGTTTTAAGTGGTTCCTCAATAGGTGCAGGTACAAGAATCACAATTTTTTGACCCACATCCAATGATTCAAGAGGTGCATAGTGTAGAACATCCCATGCCACTAGTACAACCTGCTCCACATGAAAAAATAGCTATACAGGTTCTTCCAATTCAAGAGGTGGAATCTCTTCCTCAAGCTAATGTTAAGATTCATGAGATACATAGTGACTTGGAGGAGGAAAATAATCCTTCCACCTTCCCCATTAATGTTTTTACTTCCATGACAACTTCTATTGCCACCACCCATCCATCTGGGAGTATTATTGATTCATCACTTTCCCAATTTTCTTTTTCCATGATCAATTTATCTAGAATTCTTTCAGCTACCACCAGAAATCCTTCGGTACTTATCGATGTTCCTATATCTATCTCCCATATAGTTCATCTATTCCTTCGACCTCCTGAGCACCCCACACTAGCCCAACATCTCCACTTTCTATTTTTCCACAACTAGAGATCCCTTCCATCTTTACAATTTCTTCCCCTGAAATTGCTACACGTATTCCCACTTATATTCCCGCGTTCCTTGTACCTATTTTTCCTACACCTCCTATTATTATTTCACCCCTCAGTTTGGAAGTACCCATTCCTCAATCCTAACCTAAGCCTCTATTGAGTGGTCAAGAAGGAACCATCTCAACTATAGATGAGATGGTATATTTTGGTGACGATGTCGTGGCTTCTCTTGGGAAATACCTTTGGAGAAGGAAAGAGAATACATAGTTAAGAAGGGAGCGAAGAGGACAAGACAAGGCACAATCAAACAAGTGGATATCCTTAACCAGATCATTTGGAAAAGGGACTCTCTCGATACCAAACAGGAATCCTTGGATACAGCAGCTGCCATGGTAGATTTTGCTGGGGAAAATTTTCATTCAGTATCTCGGCTGAATAAATAATTTCAGGACAAGTAACAAGAGCTGCAAAGGGCCAAACAAGACCTATCACAATATAAGGTACACCATAGGCAGGAAATTCAGCTTCTCAAGGAGGAATATGAAGAGAAGTTAAAGCAGTTTCAAAGGAAGAATGAGTATCTCAAACAACATATTGAAAAGGAGGATCTCCTAAATAAGTAGCAGGAATACAAAATTTCCATATTTAAAAAACAACTCAAGGACCTCCATATTACATCTACTACCTCTTCTTTCTCTAAATTCATAAGAGAGGAGTGTAAAAAATTAGCATGCAAAATACATGATGGATTTTATCAAGGCATGGTTAATTTGTATAAAGGTTTCAATGAGATGCATGAGCTATATAATGCGTTTGAGAATTAGGCGGATGTCCTCCATGACCATCACAAAATAATAAAGGAAGCCACGAAATCTTATCATTCCATTATAGACTGGCAGAAATACATCAAGGAAAGAACAAAAGACCTGCCAATACTGGATAAGCTTAAGCTTAAGAAAATTGAGGTGATAATTGAAACATGGGAAGGCATTTGTGATCTGGTGGAATCCATCATCAAAGATGGACAAGTGGCCTGGAAAAAGAGGTGGTGTGCCTCAAAAACATTGCTTAGGTATCTAAATCTACCATTCTTAGATCCTATCGATGAGGCTATGCCTCCAGAATTGAAACTGGAGTAGAAGAGAGAGATTTTTCCAAAGTTAAGGAGCAAATTATGGAGTTGACTCATCTTACTATGGAGGAGATCAAGCACTAGATTGAGACACCTCTTACTTCATTAATGAGGATTGATATTTTCCTCAAAGAATGGATGAAGATCAAGAAAAAGGATATCACATCCTTAATATGTAAACTCAATTGCATTTAGAAAATGATCAATTTAAGGACATCCAAGATTTAATGGATGCTTATGCCAAGTGGCATTCCTCCCTTGGAAAGTCATGAAACTGAAATATCTTGTAATCCCACATCTTGGGAGCCTTTTATCATTGTAAAATTTGGTTATGTTATTTAAGGGGGGGTTATTTCTCAAGGAGGAGGTGGGAAACTAGCGTATTAATCCTTAGAGGACTATAGGAGAGGAAACTACCAAGCACATATCACGAAATCTTTGTAATTTTTGAATGATGCAATGTTTTGCAAGTTGAATAAAAATACATGGTTTTTTATGCTATGTCGTGCGGTTTTTCATTAAATGTTTTCATGAATTATAGTCTTTCTTCTATATACTTGGCATATTGATCATTGGTTGTTCATCTATTGAATGTGTTAGTTCATGTATTGATTTTTCCTTACAATTTTAACACATTAAATGTGTATTGAATGAATTTTTTTATTTTAATTCACATGCTTTGTTCTATAAATGATGACTATTTATAATCCCTAATAATATTTTTTTAATTGGTATTACCTGATAGGACACGTTGTATATCTGCAAGTACTATAGGTAAAACATAGCAGTTTTCACTGTACGGTTTTATTTGAAGCTGATTAAGGAAAGTAGACTTGATTTATATTTCTATACATGGAGTAATTATTTTCCTGTTATCTTTTATTTATGTACAGCTGCCAAACCTATTATAATCAGTTTTTAAGTTTCCTTAAACAGTTAGTATAGGATCCAGTACCTTTAAAATTTCGCATATCTTCCATGAGGGAAGAGAATATTTCTTAGATATACAAATCCTTATGCCAGTGGAGGCCTTGTATCCATAGGATCTAGTCATCCCAAACAAATCGTGGATAGAATCATCTCTGCGTGGGATCGATTTGAAGCCTTTCTAGTTAGAGTATTTCCTTGTTTTGACTGCCTTGTAGACCTTCAAGCAACCTACAAGCTTGGGTCGTCAAGAGGTCCAAAAGAAGGAAAATTTTGGAGATGTAGTTTCTAAAATAGAGAAAAAGAAAGTAATCTTAAAAGAAAAAAGGGGAGCGTTTCTATAGTGGATAAAATCAAGTTAGTCTAAACGTAGGAAACTCTTGGAGGGGTCATTTTCCAAAGGGATAAAAATGCATGTCATAGGAAAAGTAAGAAAGCAAGCAAGTTTCAACATTCATTCATGAGGGCACATTGGGAAAGTGAAGTGGGATACCCATTGAAACAAATTAGACCTTGAATCCTAATTATTCTATAAAACAATGATATCACACCCCTGTCACAACTTTTAATCATTTGTAATTTGGAGTTTCTTATTGATCTTTTACACCATACCTAGATTTCTTTGCTAAAGTGAATAGTTTCCCAGTTCGAAGAAATTTATGTTTATAAACAAGTCCATCCCTTTTCATTTATGTTATAAACATTATTTAACCCCATAATTATGAAATCCCATCTTTAAAACATAAGTTTAGTGTCTCTTTAAATGCATTTGGAAGCCACTGAAATTTGACTAGTTCCACAATCCTCATAAGTAGTTTTCATAGTGTGACCCTTAACTTTTATTATGACTATCCTAGACCTAAATAAATTGATATTATCTTACTAACTTAGAGACTTATAACCTTCATAATCCTTCCTTTGACTCTAGTTTCTTGGGATTGATTGTTCAGATATCAGTTTGCATTGGTTGGGACTCCTAGAAGCCTGGTAGTAGACTTCGACTTGGATGATGCTTGAAAAATGAAAGGCCCAACATATAGGTTCTTAGGGATATGAAAATGCATTATCCTACATTGTCTTTTGGTTTCTCCTTAAAACCCTAGTACAATTCCTATTTTTACTTGGTAAATTTGTCCACCTATCAACTAGTTGTTTGAACTTTTATCATATAGAGTTAGTGGACCTGATTTCTACCTTAGGTTCATTACATAATGTTTTGAGAAATAGGAAGGTGTAATTTTTAGTAAATTATTTATTTATTTATTTATTGTTTTGTCACATATTTAAATAACTATATAATCACTCCAACATTTTATATCATTTTATATATATGCACTTTACATTTGTAAATATGGTTTATAATTAAATAAGTAACTTCAAATACCATTTTCATATCAAAATATTAAACATTTTTCTTAATTTTTTATTTTAAATATCCATATTTAAATAATACTATTTTCATGTCAAAATATTAAACTTTTTTAATTGTTTCTCTTAAATATACATATTTAAATAATATTATGTTTCTTTAATAAATTTATTCTTATACAAATATAATATATATTTAGATAAAATTAAAATATCTATTTTATTATACAATAATATAAACTAACCTTTTTAATTCCTCCTTGATTAAATGGGCTCCTGCTACGATAAGTTTTAGAGGGAGTTAATTAAACAGGAATTAAATGGTAAGTTTTCGAGAGAGTTAATTAAACAAGAACTAAGCCATAGTAGAGTAACGATCTATCATTGGCATTGTATATTTTTCGTTGAAGATTGTATATTCATTCACCTCGGGTGTATGTTTTGGTCGAATATTGTATATTTGTTCACCTCGGGCCTCCATCGAATCCAACTGTTCAAGGTACTTTTATACGCATACACCTAAGTCTCGTCACTATCATGTCATGAGAAGGATATCTCTTTGATTCCTTCAATCCATGAAATACTGGAGTGAAAGATGAAAGAAGAAAGATGGTTCCTTAATGTTTTCCCCTAATCTAAGCCACCACCGCACCTTGTCCTTATGCAAATGGCGGTTCCCATACTCACAACGCACCTTGTCTATTGGCAAGGAGTGGTTCCACTACCTATTATCTTATTGCAGAAAGTGATGCACCCTTTCACCGTCATTTTCCCTCATGCAAAGAGAGGTGCTAAACTTAAAAAGGAAAAAAATAGAAGTTTCGAGACATTTCTTGAATATTTCTTCGTGGAAACCTCATCCTTGAATATCTGGCCGGGTGGAAGGACATTTTATTAGGGTTGTGCATTATACAACACTACTACAGAGTTGAGATCCCACATACCTTGAGTATATAAGGAGACACTTTTAGGGATACTGAGACCATTTTATAAAAGCCCTTTGGTTGTCTTATCCTCGCAATACACCGAGAATAGCACTCGAGAAGATGATTACACACATACCATCCAAGTAGTCGGGTATTCATGTAAGGGTACGGTCCCAATCCTCCTTGTTGCACTCTATTGTTGGACCCTACGGTATATAGAGACTTATGATGATTTGACAAACCATGTGAGGACCCTGACCTTCGATCAACTACTATCACAGATTTTGCGTGTTGCCTTAGTTTGAGTAGTCCTTGTTTTGCTTAAATAGTTAGAGGTCCTTTTTTTAGAACAATTTGATCTACCAATTTGGTTGATCTCCCCTAGAGTCTGTCCCATCATATACAAGGAATATCATCTGAGTATCCTTTGAATCCTACGACTCGATGTCCTATGGAACGGGAGATGGATACCAAGTCTGAAGTAGGAAGTGGATTTATTCTTGTGTTAGAAGGAGTTCCTATTCAAAAGAGGGGACTAAGTTTGTTCCCCCTACTAATGTTCATATCACTAATTGTTCAGTTAGACCTATAGTGGAAAAACCTTCATCTCAATACCCATATTTCTCCATACATACCACTATCGGATCTATGTTCAACTAGGTTCACCACAATGATCCAGTTGCTACTACATTTGGTCCAACTGCTTCGCTTGGGCAAGGGGGGGGAGGGGGGAATTTTAGGACAAGATATCTCTAAATTCAGTTCTACTAGTGTCTCTAATGTCTCCTTGATGGAGCTAACCCCTAACCCTAGAATAGGTTTTTCCTATATTCTTCCAAGTGATCTCCTTGGTAGATATTTAAACGTCCCTTCAAGTTCGAGTTTGGCTAATGCCCCTCTTGCTTTGACAATCACTAGACTTAGCGTGCACTTTACTGAACACACCACTCTGGTAGAGAATTTATAGTCTACCCCAAATCAAAATCCAAATTCTTCATTGAGAAGTGCTTCAATGGCTTCCATGAATTTGTCAAGTGTTGGAAGTTAGCCTTTTCCTTCCACATCATATGCAACTAGAGGACCTTATGTATCAGTTTCACATAACATTTCAATACCCACACCTCCTTTTGTAGGACCTAGTGGAAACGTTGGTTACGACCATGTTTCATAGTCACCTACATCCTCTTGGGTTCAAGCAGAATAACCCAATATTGGTAACCAATACCACAATGGGGCGTAGTATAATTACACTATGTACGTACCTTACCTAGGACGTATTACCAATCAATGGACACCACTTGCCTTTGGACTCCAATGTGGACTCAACCTGGGTCATTCATTTGTAGGGAAAAACACACCCACTTACCAACAACATGCAGGTTACCATGGAAAACCTCAACCGACCTATGGTCCTACTCTTGTTGCTATGCCTTACGAATATTATAATTACTCGCATCCCAATAGGAAACTCCCCTTTTTCGCGAGATTGGATTTGATATACTTGTCCAAATTAATCAATGGTCACATTCTAAAGGAAGGCCATTAGAAATCCCAACGTTTAAGGGAAATCATGGAGAAGACACTAAAAATCATGTTATGACCTTCCATATTTGGTGTTCATTGAACTCCTTGATGGATGATTCCATATGTTTGTGTCTCTTCTAGAGGAATTTGATTGGTACGACTGCTAAGTGGTACATTGAACTTACACAACATTCATTTGTGGATTTCATTTTTTTGCCAACAACATTTCTCACACACTTTCAGATACCAATCCATTATGATACTAGTACCGACCTCTTGACTTCTCTTCACCAGACCACCTCCACCCACAAATACCGACTAGTTTCTAGTTGACTTATTCATGAAATCATTGCGTCCCCCTATTTCCATAGATGTGGCTATGGGAGGTGTTGTTACCAAGGAAGAGGATATTAGCCTTGTGCAATACCTAGACCTAGTTTATTCCTAGTCTAGGACACTATGTGATTTGATTCCTCATGATCCGCTCCTCAACACCAATCCTATCAAGCCATTGTCTGAAACTCCTGTGGATGGTGTCTTTGGTTTAATCCATCCCCAAATCACAACAAAAACTACCAAGAAGCAAATTTCTTCTCCTTCCATGACCTCAACTCCTACTTTTTTAGCTGAGGTGAGCATGGTACAATCCTTGCAATCACCCAAACATAAAAATAAAGGTAAATGGAAATCCAAAAAGCCCGGAAACCATCAGGAGAACCCCAATACCGCGACTTTAGAGAATGAGTCAAAATAAAGGAGGAAGGATAAGTATCTATTTATTTTGTGTGGATATGACCACTTCACCAAGGAATGTCCTAGAGATGAATAGGTTGGTATATTCTTGAAAAAAAAACCTGCATCGATAATCTTGACCAAACCTTTTCCATCCCAATAGCAATTGATAGACCATGCGTCTTTGCATGGTTCCTCTTCTTCCATGGAAGATATCAAGATGATATCCATCAAAACTGTTGGATTAACTATGCAAACATAGAAATACGACACAACTCTAGAGAAAAATTATGAAGGTACTTATTCTGAGAAAGTGCCTTCTACTAATCATGTTCCTTCTCTACCTTCTTCGATGTGCCCTTTTACCATTGAAAAACCTATTGCTTTCACAATTATATGCCATCCCAAGAGTATGATATGGAAATCGATGTTTAATCCTAGTACATGTCAAATATTCTTTATGTAAGCCCTATGTGGCAACTTGAGTACCACATATAGTCTTTGAAACTCTTTGCAATGATTATTTTTCTTGAAAACTATGGTGCATGCTTTTTCTATTGATCCTAGATCGTATATCAATAAATTTGAACAATAATTAGAACATCATAGAACATCATATCCCTCTTAGTTTCCAAATATTCCATTTAGAAGGCCCTTGTGTTTTTCCAAGCTCTTTCATATGTCCCATGAGTTGTAGTACCAATATGTAAGAAATGACTATCCAAAGAGTTATTTTGTACTTCTACATGTGGGGCATTACTTAAGTGATGTAGAAGCTACCACTACATAGCTCCTACATAGGGAAGCCTTGGCGTGTAAGAAATATATGATGACGATTTCAAGGTTTGGTAAACTATGGATGTTTCTCAAACATATGTTTGGTAAATTGGGAATGGTTCTCAATACATTGGTATATTAAATTGTAAACCTTTTAACATTAATATTCTCCTTTCCGTTCCAACATTATTAGCATGTCTAGTATGTAATATGCATAATTCAGAGTCTTTAATATCTATCTCACATCCTCCACGGTTCATCACCATTACATAACTAACAATGTACAGAAGAATTCCAATTCCACTTTTTTAATTTGTAAAAACATAAAGATGTCAACATTTCATTGTAGTTTTAACAATGTCACTCTGTTTCATCCTTCAGAAAATATTGAAAGAATAGAAAAATATCCACACTCCATTGTCGCTCCTCACTTTTTCACGAAATACTAAACAAATAAATAAAAGAAAGAAATAACAATTTATTGTAGTTTCAACAATGTAGATTTTGACTCTTTAAAAAATATTGTGAATTCTATCACAACAGTTCATTCTATATATGAAACCATAATAGTTTTCTTCACCATTTTCCCTAAATGGCTAGAAGGAAAAATCAAAGGAAGCTTCAACTTTCTACCTACAATCACTAAAGGAGCTATATATAATAGGCACAACCAACCACTTAGTTTTTTTAGATAGGCACAACCAACAAATTCTAAAAATATATAATTTTATATCCATTATTCATACCAGATCATTAGAGTTAATATAAGCACAAAACAAATACTATTTAATAAACCTAAAAAAATGATATGAAAAACAAAAACAAATTGTTTCCCTTTTCTTTAACCACCCTTTAACTGAAGCTTATTGAAATCTTAATCAATATGCATTTAAGCATAACAAGATATGACTACCATGAAATGAATCCCTGTTATACAATTATTACACTTGGGTTAATATTGTTGATCTCTCAAGCAAGTCCAAAATTTGAGATAATATCTAAATTCCTATGAACATAATAATTCCACTATGTCAACTATTGAAATAATATTAACTATTCAAAGAATTGAAATTAGAATCAAAACACTGACTATTAGGATCTTCCAGGAGCACAAGCATTGGCCAACCATTCCCCATCAGGATGATTCTGGTATATGTTGGAATTGGGCGATGCATTGTAGGCAGAAGAATCTAAAGATGGTGTGTACGAAATGGCTTCATAGAATGGAGGACCAACATGAACTGCATTTCCATTGGGTGATGCATTGTACACAGAAGAATCCAAAGATGGTGTGTAGTACCATTAAAAAACCTATGGGCCCTCTTACCATTAACGGAATCATGTTCCTTCTATTCCTTCTTCTATGGGCCGTCTTACCATTAAAAAAGATATCACTGAAACAATTCTATGCCATCCCAAGAGTACAATCTAGAAATCAGTGTTTAATCATAGTGCATGAGCAACACAATTTTGTAACATCATCGAAGATTTAGCTCATGCACCTTTCGCTATGTCCACACTAGAGTACTCTAAACTTATCCAGCGCAGCGTAAAAACTTGTTCTCGGCCCTTGGAGCTCTAGACGCAGAAAATTCTAATACAATTACCTTTAATTTGGAAATTTAAACCGAGTCTCTCTCACCAACTCGGATTCTATTCAGGTAGAGTTAGTTGAAGAATCATTGGATTACAACCTTTTTATTAGGGATGAATGGGTTTCACACCATGACTGTAGTCGCCTCATCCGTGTTTCATTTTCTCCAATTTTCGGACGAGGGAAATATTGTGACTATTTATTGGCTTGATTATTGCTCCTCGGATATGATTTCCACCGCAACAAATAATGTTCCTATATTGGGGAAGTCACCCCCTCCATATCAGACTATAAGAGTTGGGATTCTCAAAGACTCTGCCCTAGTGGGAGTCTTTCCGTCTAGTTCTCCTTCTTCTACCACTCAATTTTCCACGGTAAACATGATATCCTCCACCGCCATTGACACATTAAAAGGAAAATAAATTACTGAAACACCCTCTATGGGTCCCCATGAATCCTTATACGATGCCATTCAATCCGCTTTTGATGCATATGGTGATGATCACCATTTAGTAGCATCATATCCTTACCATATTCCTTATTGACTAGATTCCCCTCTCCCTTTTCTTGACTATCTCTTACGCACCTTTTGGTCAGACAAGTCCATTATGGAGATTATGATTTGGGATGAATCTTTAATATGGGAAGATCCTCATCACATATCCTCTTTCCTTCCAAATACCAATTTGGTAGAAGCATGTTTGTATCTCTCATTACTTATAGTATAGTCGAACATCGCCAGTCAACTATGATTTTGTACGGTGTTGATTCTAAAGGGAATCCATGTAACATTACTCAAACCATCAACATCAACATATCAGTGAAACACAAAATTGTTGAGCATATTCACGTTGGCCAGAATTGTTTAGCAGTGGAAATTGAAATTTATTAGGCCCTTTCGAAAGAATTTCGAGATGTTTTTTCCTGGAGTTATGAGGAAATTCTAGGGATTGATCCATCCATTGTTGTTGATGAGATAAAAGCCTACTCAGTTGCAAAACCTGTTGGGAATAAAATTCGTCACTTCCACCCTAGGAAAGCTGCAACGATAAAAGTTGAAGTTGAGAAACGTTTGAAGGATGGTTTCATCTATCCTATGCCATTGACATAATTGGTATCTAATATTGTTCATGTCGCTAAGAAACTAGGCATTATTAGGGTTTTTATCGACTTTAGGGACTTGAGTAAGCCTTGTCCTAAGGACAATTACCCTATTCCCTACATCGATCAGATCATTGACAATTTTTCCTGAAGCATGATTTTCTCCTTTATGGATGGATTATTTGGTTATAATAGGATTGAAATATTGCCCACTGATCAACATAAGATGAAATTCATTTTACCATGGGGAACCTTTGCCTATTGAAAGCTTCCTTTTGTCCTACAAAACACTGGACCCACTTTCCAACGAGCCATGTCTTATGCCTTTCATGATATAAAGCATATAATGGAACCATACTTGGATGACCTTCTCGCTCATTCGCAACCGTGAGAATACCATTTTGGGCATCTAAGGTTCATTTTATTTATATCTCCCCACTATATTATTCATCTCCATCCACATAAATGCATTTTTTGTTTGGAGGTTGGACTTTTACTTGGTTTTGTTGTTTCCAAGGACAGTATCCGCATTGATCCTTTGAAAATTACCGCCATAGTGACCTTATCCCCTCAGATAAATATTACAGAACTTCAAAATTTGAAAGGGAAGGAAAAATTTATGTGTCATTTTGTGTATAATCTTGCAAAGAAGACACATGTATACATGCTCTTGTTGATAAAGAACACTCCATCCATCTTGGATTATCTCGCTCAACAAGATTTCGACAATCTAAAACAAGCAATCACACACTCACATGTATTGCACCCCCCAATTATTCGAAATACTATCATCTATATCTCGGATGGTATTAGTGTAGGAAGATGGAAACGATCAAGAACATGTGATATACTATATGAGTAAGAGTCTTTTAGAATATGAAACCCAATACTCACATGTTGAGAATTTGGATTTGTCTACGATCATAGCCATGCAATGTTTTCATCACTACATCCTACTTTGCAACACTACTGTTCTCGCATACTTAAACCCCATGTATTACATTTTGACTCGTCAGCTATTGGGGGAAAATACTCACATTGGATTGTCATTCTTCAGAAGTTTCACCTTGATTTTTCCAAATATACATCCTAAAAGTCATTAGTATTTGTGGAGTTATTGGGTGAGCTTCCTTGCATTACAAAGTAAATTGAGCCAACTAACTCTCTCCCTAATGAGTTTTTTTTCCTGATTAGCGTGACTTACCCCTGGCATAGAGATCTTATCACATATCTCTAGACTCAACGATTTCAACCTGATTTATCATGCGATGAACGTCATCGCATTTGGAACCATGAAAAATATTATCTCATTCTTAATGATACCTTATATCGACGTGGTATTGACTCTATTTTCAAACGATGCCTGACACATGAAGAGGTTGAACAAGTTCTGAATTATTGCCACTCTAGAGCATGCGGCGGTCATTTTTCTAGGATGACTACAACTCATAATATATTTCATGCTGGCTATTTTTGTCCCTCAATCTTTAAGTATTTCCATGAAGAGGTTAAGAAATTCCCACCTTGTCAAATGTTTTATCCAAAACAATTCACCCAACCTGCTCTGCTACACCCCGTCATTGTCATTGGACCTTTTTCCAAATGGGAGATTTATTTTATGCATTGTAAGACTACCTCAACCGAGGGGGCATGGTTACATCATTGTGGTCATGGATTATTTCACAAAAATGGGGTCAACAAATGAAGGTGTCTACAAATGACGTTTCTGAAAACTACAACCGTGGGGTCTCCAAAATTGTTTGTTAAAAAACATTTCAAAATATCTGTTGGTCATGGTGTTTCTATCCATTCCCTGGCATATGAATGTAGGTTAGGGTTTCACCTATGCAACATATGTTAGCTTTCAATTCTAGAATGAGCTATAAAAAATTTACTATGGGCTACCCATCACTGCCAAAACAAACTGAAACTGCTCTGATGGTTCTAAGAAAGTATGAAATCGTACTCAGTTCACCTTATTTCTAGAAAGAATGATTTTCTATAGAGACATATCAGGTGAATCCCTTTGTATGTTCTTCCTCATTAAAATATCAATGTGCCTCCATTTGGTGTCCTTCATTGTCTCTTACACATCTGTGTTAACTCTGAATTTTCTGTTGGAATGTGCCATAATAGGAGAAAAACATCTAGAAAAAATAATGCCTTCTCATTTGATATAGTATAAAATGTTTCCTCTTTTAGTATTGATATCATGGTTATTACACTTCCTGTAGTCTAGGCATGATTTGGATGTGACATCTAGGCATGAATTATATCGTATGTTATCAAACTTCACAATTCCTGCAGGTCCTCCACAATACCCTCAATTATGGCATATTATCTCATTCATATGTTTATCAATGAATGGTACCTTGTGGTGATGGATGTCTCACTTGAGAAAAATATAGAACTATTGGACTTTAATAATATTTTCTTTTGAATACACCCTTTTAAAATGTTAAAACATCTATATTTCAAAATGTACAAAATTTAACACCCTAATATTATTTAAATATTCAAACTTTCCATTTTAACTCATATAGATTTTGATCCTCTCATTTCCCCAAAACTTTGACTTTATTCCTCACTTGCTCAGAGGCTCCATCATTGGGTATCCCTCTGATACAATGTATAGATTCGAGAACACACACAAATAACATAGGAATGTAAATGAGAAACTTTTATTAATTCAATCCATGGACACATTTAGGTTGATATTCTAATACCAATTTGATTAACACTTAGCTCTAATGATGGTAACTAAATATTAATATGACGGAGTTCCAAAGGATGTAAGAATTGGTGATATATTCGGTTCAAAAGAGATGAGGCTAGCACTAATAGCAGGTGTTGGAATACAAGAAAGTATTTTTCTGTTGCGTCAGACATGCCAACAAGAGAGTTGTCATTAAGAGATTATTTTATTATGAATATAGTAGGAAAGATCCTTGCAAACCATGAAAAAGGAATTCTTTAAATACCACATTTTTTTTATAAGTTCATGAATGGAGGGATCATATAAATGATATGCATTTGAAATTTATCTGTAAGCTACTAGAATCCAATTGTGATTTTTGGGTTCGAATTTGTTTCACTTTGCCTTGGGAATATGGGTCCATGCACTTGATCCAAACATTTTAAAATGTGAAACTATGGGTTTGGAGCCATACCATTTATTATATGGATTCATAACTTAAATTACATGAGTAGGAATTTGGTTGATGATGTGAGATCCACAAACCACTGCTTCTCCCCGGAATTTTGGCTCCAATTTCTTATCTTGAAGAAGATGCTAATCCCTCTATAGAATAGCTCTAATCTTCCTGATAATGACTAGGTCTTGTTGTGAAATATTATCATGCCAAGAGATCTCGTGATCTTTGAGAAATGTTTGGAAAGTAACACTAATATAATCTCCTCTACAATCTACCTCATGTTGATTCTTCAGTGATAGTTTAAAATCCTTGAATTTTCAAAAAATATCATCCCCTTATTGAACAATAAATATCCCAATAAGAGGGGAAAATCAATAGTAAAATTAACGAAGTATTTACCTTCACCAAGAGATTGAGTGGTCATAGGCCCACAAATGTCACTATGAACCCCGTCTTCCAAATCAAAATGGAAAGGTTTAATTGTTTATTAATTTATACAGTATCGTTAGTATACTGACATCTTTGGCACAGAAGCTGTTGTCGGATATCCATCCAATTTGATGGCATCACTACATTACCGATGTCTACTGTCCTTCGGAATTCTGACTCCTCTTGCATGATATCCGACGATGATTTCATACATCCAATGATGATTCCATAAACTAATCGTCCAATATTCAATGCCAAGCCATCAAAAATTCGACATCTATTTGATGCAAGAGTTCCCAAGTTTAGGATAAAATGCTTTCATATGGAAGTAATATTCAACGACCAGCCATCGGGTATTCGACACCACGCCGTCAAAAATTCAACATGTAATTGATGCAAGAGTTACCAAGAGTTACCAAGTTTAGGATAAAATGTTGTCGGATGGAAGTGATATTCGACGACTAGCCGATGGGTATTCAACGCCAAGCCGCCAAAAAGTTGACACCCAATTGATTTAAGACTTCCCACCCCTAGGAAGATATGGAGTCAAAATATTGACAAGGTTCCAAAGGTGTCGAATAATTGACGAGTTCCCACCGATGACAAAAAAAAATGTTGGTGTTTAGTAACAGACACATCTCTATCGAATTTCATACATTAAAGGTCTCATATTTCAAGCTAAAATTCACTTGTGAGAAATTTCGAATTAATACCTTGTATATATATGTGTATATTTGATTTTTAGTGTGGTTTGATTGCTTAGTTTGGTGTGGTTTGAGCCTTTTCCTGTCCATGACTATTCAACCTATGTCATTTTTTGACTCTACATATGGCTTATTTCTATGGCTTTGCGGATGGTTCTAGTCATCATAATTTGAATCTCTCTTCGGCGGCATGGGTACTCTATTTACAAGCTCATGAAGTAATTAGTTTAGGTAGAGCTCTCCGAGGTTCAGCTACAAATAACATTGTTGAATATCATGTAGTGATCGGGTTTTCGAGTGAATATTCCTCCTATGGTGTCAATCGCATTATTATCTACCTTGAATATGAAGTAGTGGTTTCTTAGTTAAACCTTGTTTACGCCATCCGCAATCTGGTGCTTCTTCATCTATTCCAAATGGTACATATTTTGGAACAGTCATTTAAAGTAATAACTTATCAACATGTTCCAAGAAATGTTAATGCAGTTGTTGACTCACTTGCAAATTATATTTTGGATTGGGATATTTCCCATTCTCAACATTTTTGTAAATTAATATAACATGTACATTTGTAAAATCAAAGTGTAAGAGACAAGAATCATGTAAATAATCCATTTTAGAATTCCTTGTGCACCACAAATGAAGTTTGTATATATATATATAAAGTGTTGGTACAAATATGTGGCCCCAAGACCAATCTGAAGCACGATAGCTTTCAGTACAATAGGATAGCAAAAAAATAAATCTCATGGCATTCAGTGTACATCTCTTGTTGAGCCCTAGTGATGCTCATGGTAGCACATAATCTCCCATTCCACTCAATGTAGCAAGCGACCAAAACATCTTGACACACTAGTAGTGTGTTATTGGTATCTCCTCAGAAGGTGATCTACCGATGTGTTGGGGATGTCTAATTTAAGCCTCTGGAGGTTTTACTTGACCTCTTGTAACTCATAATTAGACTCGCGGTGCACAAATCTATCCCTTGCTCGCTTTTCACTAGGAGAGATACCCTCCTTGCTTGGTTTCCCCAACATCTGCATAGTAGGAAAAACTGTCTCGATATCATGCATACAAATCATAAAATCATAAAAATATAAAAAACATGTATTTCACTTTATTTCTTACAAAAATCATGCCATTACTCTTCCTCAAGAAGAGCTAAATACAGATTACCAAAAAAGTATATTCCTGCATAACTAGGAAGGTATTCAACCAAGGTAGTAACTACTACCACAACTATACATATGACTCGTGAGTTTCTATATATCATAGGAAGTTTTGAAATACCATCATACATCTTCATCATCAATCTCAGCTGGATCATCTTCTGCAACCTCAATATGTAGCTACTGAATAATATTCTATGTGTATTGGATCATCTTCTACAACATTAGTATGTGGATATTGAATCATTTTCTGTGTGTACTAGATCATCTACTACAACATCAGTATGTGGATACTGAATCATCTTATGTGTGCAATGGATCATCTTCTACAACATCATTATGTGAATACCAAATTATCTAATGTGATATCAATATGTGAATATTGAATCTTCTTCTGCCACATTAGTATGCGAATACTAGAACATCATCTCCAACATCAATATATAAGTACTGAAACATCATCTACAATATTAGTATGTAAATATTGAAACATCATATGCAACATCACTATGTTGAATACTAAAACATCAACAACAACAACATCATTAGCATCTTCATGCTAAAAACAACATCATCAATAAATGCTATATTGTCATCTACATTACCAACGTAGAGATATTGGAAAATCATCATCATCAACATAAAAATGTTGTCACAACATCATCATCATTAGTATAGAAATACTGAAACTATCTCATCAATCATCTCAACAATGATTTCATCAACATCAATATCAAAATATTGAGCCTGCTACATCAGTATAGGAATACTGAAGCTATCTCAACAATCATCGGTATGAAAATAGAGCATGTCAGCAATGGTTCTCAATACAGAGGTATATTATATTGCAAACCTTTTAACATTAATATTCCCCTGTTCGTTCCAACATTCTTGGCATGTCTAGTATGTAATATGCATAAATCGAGTCTTGATAATCTATCTCGCATCTTCCACGATTCATCAGCATTACATAAATGGCATTGTACAGAAAATTCCAATTCGACTTTTAATTCTTAAAAACCAGAAAGATGTCCACATTTCATTCCAGTTTTAACAATGTCACTCCGTTTCAGCCTTTAGGAAATATTAAGAGAATATAAAAAATTCCTCACTCCATTGCAGCGTTAACAATGTCGCTCCTCACTTTTTCAGGAAATAAAAAACAAATAGATAAAAGAAAGAAATAACAGTTCATTGCAGTTTTAACAATGTAGATTCTGTGTCAAAAATATTGTGAATTCAGTTATCACAACAGTTACATCTATATAAGAAACTATAACAGTTTTTTTCACATTTTTTGATATGGAAACATAAAAACGTATATTTAAGAAAATCAAGATTAATTTATCATAAAACGAAACCTAATAAATTTTAGTTTTACACTTGTTATATTTAAGTTAATCTTATTTATCATTGATTGGCTCAATCAAATTCAAAATCTAAAATAATATCTAAATGACTGTCCAATAATAATTTGACTATATTCCAGAAGCACAAGGATTAGCCAAACAATACCCATCAGGATTATTCTGATATGCCTTAGCATTGGATGATGCATCTAAAATAATATCTAAATGACTATCACATAATAATTTCACTATATTAACTATTCAAATTAGAATCGAAACATATTCAAATTAGAATCGAAACACATTAGGATCTTCCAGGAGCACGACGATTAGCCAACCGTTCCCCATCAGGATTATTCTGGTATGCGTTGGCATTGTACGCAGAAGAATCCAAAGATGGCGTGTACCCAATGGCTTCAGAGAATGGAGGACCAGGACGAACTGCATTGACATTGGGCGATGCAATGTACACAGAAGAATCCAAAGACGGCGTGTACCCAGTGGCCCCAGAGAATGGAAGAGAAGGGAGCCCTGCATTGCCATTGCCTTCCCCACCAGGAGAGGTCAGACGAGCTATGTGCAAAGATGGATCACTGCAGGATCCAACAATAATATGAACAGTATCAGTTATCGAAAATTAAATGAACAATAATATGAACAGCATCAAAAAAAGATGGATCGCTGCAGGATCCAACAATAATATGAACAGTATCAGTTCTCAAAAGATGCATTGTACGCAGAAGAATCCAAAGATGGTGTGTACCCAATGGCTTCAGAGAATGGAGGACCAGGACGAATTGCATTGCCATTGCCTTCCTCACCAGGAGAGGTCAGACGAATTATGTGCAAAGATGGATCGATGCAGGATCCAACAATAATATGAACAGTATCAGCTGCTACAAGAACACCTTCAACCTTTCCTGAAATGACCTGCTCGTTATAAGAAGCAACCAGAGTTAGAGAATCGCAATGTGGGAGATAAGAGCCAGAGAGTGTGAGTATCTGAAATATGCCAGCGAAGTATTTCGCCGCTGAATCAGCCGTGGAGATGGTCACATTAGCCACCGTCCCTGTAGCACTCTTCACGAAGATTCCCGCTGCCCCAAGCCTTTGGTAAACTTGACGTAGCTTCTGAACTATATCACCGCCAGGTTCAACTATTACAACATGAGGGAACATTGATTCATTGGTATCTTCGTAGACTACAGGGTTGTCTTTACGTTTGTTTTTGGACCCACGCGGACGGCCCCTTGGGCGGGGCTGCTGCCTGTTGTCGCTATTAATATTGACGTTCCCTTCACCATCGTTGCTCCTTCTGTTTTCTTCAATCCCTTGGGGGTCGCTGCTAGAATTTCGCTCCATTACGGCCAAGGGATTCGGCAATGCCAGCAAAAGTAAAAAAATAATACTGATTGAGATCCAAGGGTGATTATGGCGGCACTGAAAAAAGCCCAATCCGAAGATCCCTGTCTGATTGGGTGATTACGGCGGCACTGATAAAAAAAACCCTATCGGAAGACCCTTGCCTGATTATATGAACTTGAGAAAACAAAGGACATTTTTAAACTATTATATAAATGAGAAAACAAATGGCCTATATGTAAAGGCCATCCCATTGCCTATTCTCTATTGGACCGAGCCGACTTAATTTTATTACCAACCTAACCGTTAAAGGTTGAATGCGGGGAAATTATACCGCAATTTATGGTTTTTCTCATTGGTTAAGCATCATTTCCGGTACGTGAACATTAGGAGAAGAATTCAAGGAGAGAGATGAGAGAAAAACAAATTAATGGAAAATTGGGTGGGTTGAAGAGATGGTTGATAAGGTTAATGGGTTTTGTTGGGTGGGTTGAAGAGATTTTGATAATGTTAATAGGGGTAGCGATAAACAAGGATTTTTATTAAAGAGATAAATAACGAGGTTGATGGGGTTTTGTTTGGTGAGTTGAAGAGATTAAGGGTAATGGGTTTTGTTTGGTGGGTTGAAGAGATAGATGATAAAGTTAATGGGGTTTGCGTATGGGTAGAAATTAGGAGATTGATGGGGTTTTGTTTAGTGTGTTGAAGAGATAGGGGTGTGTGCAAGTTGATGAGGGTCTCTTTTGACGCATTAGATGGAATAGAGAACTAAAAAAACAGGCATCCGTCAACTTGCATAGATAGTTTGAGACACTTACACAATGAATCTTGCGATGAGTAAAAATCAAGAAATGTAGGAAATTGAATGACGTTTCCAAATATATAATTTTTTTCTATTGAAAATGTTGTTAACTCTCTAAAGTTAGATATTTTTAATGGGCACTTTTTATGTTTTGGACAAATTACAAGGTATATGTTTTTGTGGGTGCAGCCTCTGAGTGAGTAAATGATGGAATAAACTTACAAAAACTGGTATACATGTACAGAACATATAGTATTAGTGCGCGACTATTTTTTCAATAATAAAAATAATTTTTTTAAATTTTTTTTTAATTATCTAAGAGATCAAACCTCGAAAACGGTACGTCAATTGTGGGTGCAGCGTTTGAATGTCTTAATGCAATTATTTGGAAATGAGTTTTTTATAGCATGTAGAGGTTGGTGTTCTTTAGTGCACCATATAATTTTTTTTTAAATGGTTGAGAAACAAAAGAGATGTGGACGAAACACTGACAATGTGTTTTTTTGAGTTGAGGAGTGATGAGAGAAGATAAATAAGAAAAAAATAGAAAAAATTATGTATTCTTGTTAAAAGTTACACATTTGGAATTTGCAAAAAAAACCATATATGTTTCTAAAATCTCATAAAAAATGGAGGTGTGCAGCATACTCAAATGGATGGCTAAACACGAACATATTGAAAATTTGGATATAATGTTGAATTAGCCATGGTTTATCATACTCCAAGGCATAGGCATGTTGAATCTGAAGCAAAGTCCAAAGCAGATACATAGGCATAAGAATGCCATGGAAGCATGGGTGGAGGCTTGGCCTCCATGGAATCCATTTTTGAATTTAAAGAAATCGCGTGCTTGTTATTGTGAACAATAACGTGTCCGCATTAATAAAAACGAGAGCGCACTTTTATGAATCACAACACGTGTGCAATTTTTAACTACTACAATGAGTTTGGTTTTGTAATTTATACCAATACTAAAATTATTTTATGTCTCCCCCGCTCCCCTCTTCCCCCTAACTCTTACTAATCCCCCCCCCCCCCCCCCC
>LPNX010560288.1:204291-327318 GCA_001517045.1 Pseudotsuga menziesii
TCTTTGTTTCTCTCTCTCACACACACACACATCCCTGTGTTTCACCTTACCATTAACACCCCCTAACCTACAACCTACAACACCTAGACACCCCCCACACATTCATAGTTCAGATCCACAGGTCTTCCTTTACCACTAACACCCTCATCCCCTATATCACTCCCCAACCAATCAAACTACCTTTGACCCCTAGCCCCCTATTACATCCCCTCTACATTCACCTAGAAACCCCCACATTAATATAACCCCAACCCTCGCCCCACTCCTAAACTCATAACACATACCTTCCTCTCGCTCTCTCACACACACACATCCCTATGTCTCCCCTATGACACACACACACACACACACATCCCTATGTCTCCCCTTAGCGCTAGAACCCCCTAACCTATCTCCCTGACACACACACACACACGTCCCTATGTCTCCCCTTACCACTAGCACCCCCTAACCTATCTCTCTGACACACACACACAAATCCCTCTGTCAGACCTTACCACTAGCACCCCCTAACCTATCTCTCTGACACAAACACTCACATCCCTATGCATCCCCTTATTACTAACACCCCTTAACTTATCTTTTTATCACACACACATCCCTTGAGTTGTAAAACAATATAGTTAGGTTGAAAAGAGGGGGGGTGCTAAGGCGCAAAGACTAAGGGAGTGCTTGTTAATTCCCCCTAAACCTTGAATGATCCCTTATTTGTGCAACTAACTTCTTAAATGCTCCAAAATTCTATTAGAGTAAAACAAGCCCCCATTTTATGTGTCCAAAACGCTCCCCCGTTTTAGTTAACAATAACGCGTGCGCATTTAGTCTCAGTATAAAAAATAGCAGTCCCTGTCCGAGAAACACTCTAACACATTTCACACAGGTTTGACAGTCTGTGCGTGATTTCAGGTTACAGACAGTGTGTGAACATTCTCTTCTTCACCATATTATCACACAAAATTGTTTTTGACATCAAGCATCTCTACCACAAGTTTCTAGGTATTGCTTGGAGCATGGTATACATTGAGGAGCAAGAAATAAAGAATTAATTGAGCAGGAAAGAATCCAATAATTGAGCAAGGAGAAACATACAACATCTCCACCATTGTTTTTCTTGCAATTGAGGAGCTAGCAGAGGAAACATTAACTTGGTCATTGTGGTGGAGTGTGTAGAAACAATTGAGCAAGAAACACAAGAAACAAACCAAGCTTGGGGAATTTCCCATTGAGGAGCACCATAGAGCATCTCCACCATTGTTTTTCTTGCAATTGAGGAGCTAGCAAATGAAACATTAATTTGGTCATTGCGGTGGAGTATGTAGACACAATTGAGCAAGAAATAAACCAAGCTTGGGGAATTTCCCATTCAGGAGCACCATAGAGCATCTCTACCATTGTTTTTCTTCCCCCTAACTTGAGTATCTAGACACCATTGAGAAAGAAAGAAACCAAACTTGGTTAGTCTCCTGTTGAGGAGGTAGCAAAGGAAACCATATATATCATTGATCATTGTGGTCATGGGAAAAACACGCAATCGAGCAAGAAAATGAGAAAGAAATATGATACCCAGTGAAATCCTTGAAGAAATTGGAGAAAAGAAAAGAAAAGCCATGACTAATCGAAGATGCTCTATGGACACTCAACCAATTTCGGTTATTGAGGGTGCCACATTTCTTCCTACCAATCCACATCAAGAAAGACAAAAGCATTCGCTCGAGGGGCCTTTGTTCTCCATATAAGTAGAAGAACGAGCACTACATGGCACTGATCATGGAGTAAAAACGTAGGTGCACATCAAGGCCACATGAAACCTTTGCATATTTAATTGAATATGGGTATACAAGTGACGAAGTTAGAGAGACGTTGAATGCCGAAAGTATGCTCGAAGAAGACAATGCTGTTCTGACCACCCAAGAGGATTTCCAATTTCCACCATCTGACTATTAGGAAGACACAAAAGGACATGAAGCTCATGTTCAAATGCCGGACTGACCCGGTGATATGGTACATGGTGCAGTTCCAACCTGCCTACCTCCATTAGCAACTTCACACCGAAGAACTCCAAAACGTATACATATCGATGAAAGTCTCATTGTTTTGCTTGAAGGTACGCTGTCTAAACGTAGTATTGCATATCAAGCTCAACAGATACTTGTCAACTATTTTGATTCTAAATGTGATGGAGATAAATGTAGATTATTTATATCGTTGTTAAAAAGTAGGTCTATGACTGTTTTTAGAAAAAACTTAAGGATAAATATGATAAACAGTTCTGAACCAAGTTCTCATGTTGTCAGAAGTTTGGTAGATGCATTTAGTACTATTGGAAAGAAATCTTGTTCAAAGGATCGCAATGCATCTCATTGTGTGTTTTCACAATCAATCGTGAACAAAAGCACCAGGTCCCTTCGGCTTCTTAAGCCTACATCCAAACTTGTAGTATTGGATATCAAAGCACTCCATAGGTATTGTTTTAGAAGAGAACAACTTGACTCTGGTGAAATAGATGTCTGGTCCTTCGTTGGCAGGTTGCCACGCTCCGATATGAAGCTCATTGATGTGGTAAAGGGACTGGTGCAGGAGTTTTGGAATGACAATAGTAGACCTTCATCCAACCAAAAAGATGTACTAAAATTGAGAAGGCGTTCAAGGGATCGTGAGCCCCACATTAAACATTATCTGGACATGACACAAACATAATTATAGGAGAGATTTAGGCATGAACATAATGAACTTAACTTGGGCCCAAGATCCTTCGAGAAATGAAAACCATAGTATGTTAAAATAAATACAACTCATAACACATGTTGTTGTCGATATCACATTGAGTACGGTTATTATTATGACACATATATACATATATTGCGTGTTTTTCATAACACTCTTGTGCAGGAATACTCAACTACATTTCCATTGACATCATCTAGAGAGTTTATCCATAACATCTTGTGTATAAGGACAGAAGGTTGCACATTTTATCAAAGGCCTTGCATAGATAGGACATGCCCAGGGTGTGGTGGAATGGCATTTTTTGACAAATGCATACATGTCACCAATGGGCATGAACTTGGGAGACATGAAGTGAACTTGCAGTCATTCAAATATGTCACGTATGATATCGGTGGAGGGAATGAAATAAAAAAAAATACAATTGGTCACCTCTTAGGTTAGTAACGAGTTCATGAATAGTATTTTTTTCTTCATCTATTGCTACTTCATATATGTAACAACCTATTGATCTATACATCTTTATTGTTGATCTACTAAGTACTGGTATGCAACTTCATGGAGGGATTCTTTGAAAAGACACAACAATATTTAAAGCATGTACATGTGGCTCGTTGGAAAGATGAGCAGTTTAGAGGGTGCAAGGATACATTTCCTTTTGGAACTATATTATCAGTGGTCAATTTTGTGAAACTACACTCTTTAACCACAGAATGAGATTCAAAGCCAATATTATCACTCAGACCAGGTTAGCATAATGGTCCATATCACCTATAGACATGGGGCAGATAGTACTGAAGAGGAAAGGGTTATATAGGAGGAGTATCACTTTTACATAAGTCATTAGAGAGAATTTGAGGTCAAAAATGGGCCTCCTAAGAGATGTACTACAAAAATATAAGATATATTAAAATATTATGAGTTAGGGGTTTTATGGGGTAGGTATATATGACAACTCACCTCCTACACTACTTTTTATGCACAATATAAATAACCATGGTTGAGTTACTTTTCTAAATTGACAATAAATAAAATTAATAAAATATCTCTACAATGATGTGACTAAGATTCATTCTAAATTCCCGAAAATTTATTGTCCTTCAGTATTTATTTGTCTTGAACTTGTAAATAAAATTAAACAAAAATGAATTTAATTTATATGCATAACTAACATATTTTTTTCATATAAATATCATTCATGAATTTAAATTATTTTAAAAGTACAAGATTTAATATATATATATTAGTTTGACATTAGATATTAAATACAATTGAGTGAATATATAATTTAAAATTAAAAAACATGAAAATGACAATATATTATTTTATAAAAAAATATAAAAAGAAAAAAAATGTGAAAAGGCATTTTTATGAATTATGAGTACTTTACTTGAAAATGACAATAATATTATTTTATGAGAAATTGAATTGTGAGTACTTTACTTGAAAGTAACAATAATATTATTTTATGAGAAAGTGTGAAATGACTTTTATTGTGAGTACTTCACTTTATGACTTAAAAGTACTTGTACCACTACCTTGGTTAACTATGGGTTTTCATCCACCATAGAAAATGTGACAAATAAGTATTCTTAACTCATGCAATGCCACCTCAACCATGGGGGATGATGTCATCTACTAGAATGTAATTGGTTGATTTTTATAGTACATTTTGGTCCTTTTGAGGCCCATTTTTGACCTCAAATTCTCTCTAATGGATGACAGGTGTCATGACTTGGCTTTTGTACAACAAAGCTTTCAATTGTTCTACAAACACTTGGAGGATAACAATATACATGTGGAACAACATTGGATTTGGTGTGATGGTTGTGCGGGGAAATTCAAAAATTCCCATGTCTTCCAATGGTTGTGTATTCTCCACAAGAGGCACAAGGTGCCACATATTTGGAACTATTTTGAGACTAGACACGTAAAATGAGAACAGGATGGAGCAGGTGCATGCTTCAAGACTACATTAAGTAGGCAAGAGATGAAATTCACAACAATTTTTCTCTTCCGAGATGCAAATACCATTATTGCATGTTGTTCTTCAGTGATGGGGCAGGGAGCTAGAAGGAAAGAAGACCAATAATCTCAAAAGGCACATGTACATAGATATTTTTGGGAGGTGGTCGATGTAGAGCGATCACACCTATATGAGTGTGTCACATCCCCATGCCTCCGACCGGTTAAGAGGACGCGACTACAAGCTTCAAACACACAGGCTAAGAGCCCCATGAACATGTTGAATTCATAATAATGTTAAAACAGAATGCTGAAGCAAACATATTGAAGTAGAAACATGCACACATGAACATTTATCATGCACAGATGCAATTATCTATCAGACACAACGGAAACATCATACATTCATACAAGCATTCATTCAACATGTCCATTATAGTCATTAACAGTAAATATAGTTGCGGAAGTAGAAATGGACAAGAACACTTATCTTATGAATAACTTGATCTACAACCAGCTACGTCGCTGCAACGTTCCACCCAACCATAGGCCAGCCTGCTCCTTAATCTCTCAGCGGCACTACCACCCCCGAGCTGGGCATGATTCTCCAAGGAATAAGGGAACTAGCAGGCTTACACATAGCCAAGGGTATAGAAAACACAGCCAAGCCAACACAATTGGGTTTATCAGGCCATCAAGGAGATTTGGAAATGCTCAATGCTAAGTTGGTGAGCTCATTATAGAGCTAAGAACACCTACACCAGAACTAGCCTGGCTTCTAAAACACCCACACACACCCAACACAAGGAATCAGTCCCTTCTCTGCTACACAATCCCTCAGGCCTTGCATTCCCTTCCAGTGCTATTCAGGGGTTGTGGAGAAGAAATCCAGCCCTCTAGCTCTGCTTGTGTGGTTTCTAGCCATCAGGTTTGTCAAGCAAAACTAAGCCCCCATCCCTTCT
Organism: Pseudotsuga menziesii; assembly: GCA_001517045.1. NCBI lineage: Eukaryota > Viridiplantae > Streptophyta > Pinopsida > Pinales > Pinaceae > Pseudotsuga > Pseudotsuga menziesii. Next base: position 209,943 of record LPNX010560288.1, read on the forward strand.
CCTTACACAGTCTGAATACCAACCATTGCACTCAGGAAATCAACCAGCTGATACAGCTTAAGACAGGGGAGACAATTCTGAGTCATTCTTGGCCCTATCGTGGCCAAAATGACTCTCCAGCGAATTTACAATAATCCCCAAAGCGTAAGGGAGATCACAGTAGCTACAGCCAACAATGTGGGAAACACAGCAACCCAAAATGTATCAGTGAGCACAGCTCACAACCAATGTGGGGAGCACAGTCTGTCCTGGGCAACGAAAAAACTGATAAGTCACAGGTAGACCATGCAGAGGAAGAGAAAATACAGACTTCCAAGCTGGGCGTGAAATGAGCAGACTCCCGTCCCACAATATATAAAGACCACAGCAACACTACAATTCGTAGATGAAAACGCATAGCTTCCAGCTTGCTGTGTGAGCCAAAAACCAGGAAAAATCCCAATGCGTGAGAACAACAGACACGGTCCCTGCGTGAGGACGAACAACTCACAGCTCGTGCATGGATGAACAGGCAATAGAGAGGACGCGAATTGGACGTGCGTGAGTGTTCAGCACAGGTGTGGAGAGGAGAATGTGTCCACGGGAGTGAAACCAGGTAAATCCTGTGCGTGGAGGTGAACAGAAAAATCATGAGGCCTCTGTAGTGGAGAGTGCATGAAGGTTTTTCTCTTCCATTGTGAAGTCAAATGCTGTGGTGGAGTGTGCATGTGGATGAATATTGACAGTCCTGCCACTCCACTCCCAAAGACAATAACTGCCTCAACCACTAGCAGCCAGTCTTCAATGAAAGTTGTTGGGTAGAGCAAGGGAAGAAGACACATGGGTATTTTCCCTCAATGGCCCAAGGTTTGACAAATTCCCCCACATCCTTATCCTTGTAAAAATCATACCCCTTTCTCATTTTAGTTGTCGCGATCGTAGCTGGTTGGGTTCATTTAATTAATTATAGATACATATTTACATGATGATAAACATAATATATGCCGCATGCCCCGATATACCATCGGTGACAAGTCTAAATCCAAAACATAGCATAAACGATCAATGGCAGGGCCTTGGCCTTTAGCTCCACACCATGATCATTACATTATATACATCTAATGCAACGGGGTCAAAACCGGGGTGTTACAGAGTGCAAGACCGTCCAAGGAACTCATGCATTCCATTCAGTTAGGATGTCAGACAATGCTATAGTTGAAATGTGGACAAGGAAACTCTCTTGTTTTTGTTATCCATGTAGCAGTGGTGAATGGGAAAACTGTGAATCCACAGATTGGGTTGACAGTTGGGATCGTGTATCACTCCCCATTGGGTGAAAAATAACTGCAGAATTATCCCAGTTGGAGGAGGGCCAATCATGTATTTCACATGACTACGACCACATTTCAGATCTCATACAACCAGGTTTGACTATTATGTTGATATCTTTGAAATGTTTGGTGAATAGTTGTGTTTAGTTAGTTGACTCCTAGGTATGCACTTTATTTTATGCAGGACACATATACCCAGTGGTTTCCCCGAGAGACAATGAATGGCACACTGACTACTAGCTGTCACGTTGCTTGGATGGGAAGCAGACCCTCATTGTCTCATTAAGAGACTCCGAGGGAAATTATTTGGCTGCCAACAAAAGATTATGAGAATATTTAGAAGAAAAGGAGACTGATTATCAAAATATTCTTCTCATATCCAAAGACATCTTAAAGGAGAAAAGGGCCATTCAGAAACAGTATGAACAAATGAATATCTAGAACAAGGAATTGCAAAATAGAGTGGATAGCAAAGATGCTAAATATGCCAGATTGCAAAAGAGATTCCAGGTTCTCTGTGATCTAACTGTCATAGCAGAAGCTTCCAAAATTCTTTAGTTGTCGAGGATTTAGGAGAGGTGGTTCATAAATTATTAAAATTCAACAACTAGCAATAGATAGTCTAGTTTTATTTTGATTACACTTGTCTAAGTTTGAAAGTTTGAGGTTTAAAGACTTTACTATTTTTGAGAAGATCGATCCATGAAAATAGGATCTTAAAACTGTTTCAAACTTTGAAGAATTGTGTATATAATAGACAGTAATGAGATGTAAAGGGGGTTGGAATCATATATGGATATCAAACTATTGTTATGAACTATAAAGAATGTATTTACTTGTATCTTTAATACAAAAATTACTACTTTGAAATGATTATGATCAAATGATCTTGTTTTTCATTAATAATTGATTTACATGTGTTCATGATTTTGTTATGTGAGTGGTCTTATTAATCCATACGAGAATTCTTATGTTTCATATGTAATTACCTTTAAACTTTGTTGTAGAACCTGTTTGTTTCTTTCATGAATTCATACTCGTGGAATTTTCTGTAATTGGATTTTACATTATATTATATGTTTTGCAGTTTAGTGAATTATATGTTCCATTGATTTACATGTTGTTTGATTACCTACCTTCACTGTCAATCAAATTTATTCTCGGACTTCTTCTATTTATCATTAATATTTCTCTAAGCTTGAACTTTAGTATTCTAGGTTCAACTTTAGTGATAATAGACCAGGTTAAATTGTATACCATTATACAAGCTTAGTTATTGGCACAAACCTCCAGCTCCAAACAATGCCAAACAAGAACTCATCAAAGTCATGATACTTGTTTCCTTACTCTAAGCACGAGAGGCTAAAGGATACTGTTGCTATTGGAGGTGATCCCGATGGTCTAGTCAAATGACCACAGGTAGGTAGTCAAGTATGTGGTAGTCAGATATTTTGGTTTCATGGTCTCATTGATTATTTATAGGTTGATAGATTGACCACTTGATAGATTGATAAATTGAATAGACTTCTACAACTTGATAACTTGCCCCTGAGCTTCATCATGGATTTGTTGTATTATATTGATACTTACATGACTCATATACCATATCTACCACTCTATCTAAGATATGTCTATTTCATTTTCCTTGAATCTCGAAGTTGATCCTATAAGGACATCTCCTTGAATCCGATAATTATCTCATTGACTCCAATAATTTATTTCTCCATAGGAGCCATGACATTGAGGAGTGGTAATCCTAGCCTAATAACCATTGTCAATCCTATCTTACAAACCCTATAGCCAATCCTATTAACTCAAGTTTTAATCGTAAACCATATTTTGCATTCTTAACCATAGAAACAATAGTTTGGGGGTCAACTTCACATATTTCTCTACTATGAATGTGTGGCTAGTGTTCCCTCATGGACCCTACCTAAACATGCTTGCATGACCCACCGGAACCTCGTTTTGATGCATGGTTTCCATATGCCCCGGTTAGGGATTCAACAAGTGTCCCTAAAAGCCTGTAGGAGGTGGGATTCAACGTGCAATAGAATTATGGTCATTTCTTGGATCGGTGAACCGTCAAATCCATTGGATTCAGGACATCTGGATAGTTCTATGGTGGCCCTCTACTCTAGGTCCATGGACAAGGTATCATTTTTTTTTGTCAATTTTGGAAACTTGGATTTTTCTCAGTAAGTAAATGTGAAATTTTTGCATGTAGGGGTCAACTTCACATATTGCTTGACCATGAACATGTGGCTAGAGTTCCCACATGGAACATGCCTATGCACACTTGCATGACCTACCAGTAGCCCGTTTTGATGCAATATTTCCATTATATGCCCCGAGTAGGGATTCAACAGGTGTCCTTGAAATCTTGTAGGAGGTGAGATTCAACGTGTGATCAAATGATAATCGTTGCTCAGATTGGCAATCCGTCGAATCCGTTGGATTGAGGACATCGATATAGTGCTAGGGGTGGCCCTATACTCTGGTTCCATTGACAAAGGGATCACTTTCCAGTCAATTTTGGAAACTAGGGTTTTGCTTAGTAAGTGAATGTCCAATTTTTGAACATAGGGGTCGGCTTTGCAAATTACTTGACCGTGCAAGTGTGGCTAGCGTTCTCATATGGAACCTACCTAAACATGCTTACATGACCCACTGGAAGCTTTTTTTGATGCACGGTTTCTATTCTATGCCCCAGGTAAAGATTCAATAGGTGTCCCTGAAAGCCTATAGGAGGTGGGATTCAACGTGTGATAAAATTAAGATCGTTGCTCGGATCGACGAAACGTTGGCTCCATTGGATTCAGGACATCGAGATAGTGCTAGGGTGGCCCTCTAATCTGGTTCCATGGACAAGGGATAATTTCTTTTGTTAATTTTGGAAACTAGGGTTTTGCTCAATAAGTGAATGTGAAGTTTTTGCACATAGGGGTCAACTTCGTATATTGCTCGACCGTGAATGTGTGGCTAGCACTAACACATGGAACATGCCTAAACATGCTCTCATTACCTACCATAATCCTATTTTGATGCACGGTTTCCATTCTATGCCCCGAGTAGGGATTCAACATGTGTCTCTAAAAGCCTATAGGAGGTGGGATTCAATGTGTGATAAAATCATGGTCGTTGCTAGGATTGACAAGTCATCAAATCCATTGGATTGAGGACATAGAGATAGTGCTAGGGGTGGCCCTCTACTCTCGGTCCATGGACAAGGTATCATTGTTTCGGTCAATTTTGGGAACTAGGGTTTTGCTTAGTAAGTGAATGTCCAATTTTTGCACATAGGGGTCAGCTTTGCAAATTCCTTGACCATGAACATGTGAATAGAGTTCCCACATGAAAACTACCTAAACACTCTTGCATGACCCACCAGAAGCTTGTTTTGATGCACGGTTTCCATTCTATTCCCCAGGTAGGGGTTCAACAGGTGTCCATAAAATCCTGTAGGAGGTGTGATTCAATGTGCGATAGAATGATGGTCGTTGCTCAGATCAAAAATCTATTGAATCTGTTGGATTCAAGACATCATGATAGTGCTAGGGTGGCCCTCTACTCTGGATCCATGGACAAGGGATCATTTTTTTGTCAATTTTGGAAACTAGGATTTTGGTCAGTTAGTGAATGTAAAATTTTTGCACATAGAGGTCAGCTTGAAGGTGATTGTAGATCTTCCCCTCTTGAAAAAATACTTGTTTCAAACTATTATTCCATGTGTAGCTATTCAAAATTCTGTTACCTATTCTGAGGTGTTGAACTTGAATTATTTCCCATCATTGTCAAGAAAGAAATATTCTTTGTTTTTGTTTTAATCAAGGCGAAAGGAGATTTCAATCTCTATGTAGAGGTGAATTGATATTTGGATCTTGAATATCATTCGTGAGACTAGAAATTCGAAAGAAGGTTTTTTCCCATATCAATTTAGCTTGGTCATCAAAGATATGTGAGCATTTGTATGATGAAATGCAGGAGGAGACACAACCATTACATCAGTAACCATGTAATGGAACATGTTTATGTTTAGAAACAAGTGGCCAACTTGTTACACCATTGTTACAAAATATATATATCTTCACACTACGGATGTTTCAATAATACTCCATAAAGATAAATTTATAAAACAAGATTCAAAATAGTACTTCTCTAATCAATTTAAACTATAATAAAATCACACATAATTTTCGTCTCTTCGAAAGTTGTTCCTTGAGGCCATTCATAAAATTCCATGTGTATTAAAAAAATGATAAAATAATGTGCAGGATATAGTCATAACGATTATTTTGAATAAACCTTATAATAGTTGGATACGTTTAGGTTTGATGTGAATCCCATGTATTCATTAGATGAAAGACATCATGTGAAACACTAATTTTATTTATGTAGACCACATAGGTGCATCACTTAGGTGTGTCAACTTCGTGCATCCTTTAAAATTTTGTTAGGTTGTTATGTGGGTAAGGTGCTTTTGTATTCCACTTAGTTGGATTAGTTGCTTAGATGTGCTAGGTGATTATGTGTATTAGGTATGTTCCATCTTTGTGAATACAATTTAACATTGTATATGCAATTGGATCATGGTAAAAAACAATTGAAATGTACATTTTTGTCATTACATAATATTTTAATTGTGCATTGCTCTCAAATTTATAATTGATATCTCCATGCAATCGTAAGATCTATAAAAAATTGGGAACATTACACATAGAAAAATTCTTGGCCCCACGTGTATAATCACACTTAAAATACTGAACCATGAAGATCTCAAGAGCCTTGATCTGAAATATTTTTTATATCATGAAAATTATAATACAAAAATAGAAGGCCCATCTATTGCCTGTCAATGTACATGTATCAAAAACATCTTTCATGTACATGTACAAAAAAAAGTACATCTATCGTGGACCATGCCCCTATACTCTAACTCCGGATTGTACATAAAAATATGAATTTGTCTCGGACTAACAAATCAAAACTCTAACTTTCTCTTGTTTTTCCTGGACCTTGATGCTTGTTTCTTATTTCGATGACCACTATGCATCTCTGGAAACTGTAAATCAATGCCAATATTTCTTGATTAGGTAGCTGAACTAGTACTGTCCGGCAATAACAAAGTTTGAAAATTTAAAATATGACTCAATTGTAGATAAAACAAATACTTTATGCATCCTTCTGGGGTATAGGTGCCTCTGGTGTCCTCCTCCTTTTAGAGAGTCTTTCTGCAATGCTTCTCTATGAATAAAAAAAATATGTCAATTATCTCAACAATTATCAACATGTACATGAATGAGAAAGTACTAATCAATTATGTAAAAAATGAACATCTCACCAAAAAAACCATTTCTATGGGAAGAGGCTGGGACTCTTCAGTAGGAAGAGGAGTTGTAGGTTGAACATCAACCTCAGTTGCATGCACTAATGGACCAGTGTGTGGTTATATTCACCAAATGAACTGTACAATTACAAATATTAAAGTAGATGTACCTCAGTGTGACTTATCCCTATTATAGATGTAGCATTGACCACATTATCAACAACCCCACTAAGATCTGGAATAGATGACTTTGCATCTTGATGCTGTAAACATGCAAAAATAACATTAAGAGAAACTAGTTGTGAAGTGAATTCAAAGCTAACCAGCAACTGCCATTGGAAGTGTGTACATTACCATGGGATAAGTAGGTTGATCCTCATGCACACCCACTCTTTTCAAGGAAGAGGGTCATCTGATGTAAAAAACTCTGTTATCTATGTTTGGACTATGGGGAGATCCAAACCAAAGAGGCGGTGCAGGGATTTGCGATGATGTCTGCGGTCATAAAGTGTTACCATAGTTAGACATGGAGTTGAATGGATGGAATAATATGTACTGAAAAACTAACATGTTCTAATATACTTACCCCTTCCTGGTTCATATCTCCCCCATGGGAGTGACCACTTCCACCAATTTTTTACCCATCTTCAGATGTTGATAACATCTGCAAGTTTAAAAATTATAAATATTAGCAATCTATAAAGGAGTGTATAGTAAGCAATTTAAATAATTCGAACAAGATTTAGTCATTGACCATGTACTTACATTCTTCAAGTAATCGTAAATTCCACCTTGTAGTATGTTGTTGATATCAATGTCTCCAGCATCATGTTCTAAGTGGGGTTCCTGCAACTTCAAAAATTGTAAATATTAGACAATTTAACAAATTAATCAAGACTAACACATGCATTAACCAAATGATATGTATTAACAAAATAACAAATGTTTAAATATTACCTCAATGGTGGTTGTTTGGGCCTCGGGTACAACCACACCGAGTGCAGTACCACCCTCCTGAGAGGAATCAATCTCTTGCAACAATAAATATTGCATATATTACGAATATTTTAATATGTTACATACAATAGAGAAAAATTAAAAATTGAACAATAATAGAGTTTAACAATGTCTTTACCTGACCACCAAATATTTTAGATACACCATGTCTTAGTCCAGGACCAAAACAGGGTTGACCACACAATGTGTAGACGTGTGGCTCACTCTGAGGCACATGGGATGTTGGTCTATCCCCATCTGTAGATGTTCTTGTACCACCAGAAGCTAGTGGTTGTACCCCAACAGAGGAAGAGGGCACTGTCTGGTCAATAATGGTCATGTGTCGAGAGACCATCTTAGCTAGAGTAAAAAATGCCTCCTGAGTCTGGGAAACCATGTCATGTGCAAGAGGGATGTCTACCCTCGGTAGCTGGGAACAAGGTGCAGGTATCTGTGGATCGACATCTTTCTGCCTAGCATTGGGTCGGTGTTGGGGAATCTCCCTACCAACTCCTTGGAAGCCCAACATGTCAAAATAGTTGACATGTTTCCCCATCACAAACTCTGCATACAACTTTCATAGGAGGTACAATGGTACTTCCCTATTGTTGTGCTGAGGAATGTCAAATACCATTTACCACCAATCCATCCAATGGTTTTTAATGGGTGGAAAGGTACACCAGTCAATAGAAATATGTGGCATGGTGATCTCTGGAATGTCATCCATCCCAGGAAGTCTAAACAAGCTATAGATGTGTACTTTTGTTATTTTCAGCTTCTTTACCTCATTGTAGCTCAACCCATTAGCGTATTATTGTCTTTTCCTCTCTCTGTATGATGAGATTATATACAAAGCATCATTCGATCTTGCAATCTTATCAACAATAGTCAACAATGAATCTGACAAGGAGCAGCAGAGCTCATCTCCACCCGTCCAAGCAGAACCAATCTCTCTCAGATGGCCAATAACCCTTAGTATCTTAGCATTGTTATCCATAGTAGCCACTGGAATCATAAATATAAATAAAATATCATTAGAAATATAAACACATGATATAATGACATCTCTAAGCACTAAAAACTATATAATTAATGTATGACAAATAACAGCATAAACTAAATCTATTAAATGTAAATTTAAAAATTGATCTTGAATTTTACAATAAAGAATAAACATTTAACATTTTAAAAATTTATGTCATAAATTCAAGTATTAATTCCAATTTCCATTTGCATGTGTACATAAAATGTCTTATCTGCATATGTTGATTGCGAAGCTCCTCTAGCTTATTTTAAGCCTTGGATTATGAATTTTCATTGAAATTGTGAGGTGTTGACTAATTCCCTTACAGGACCAGCTCCCAGATTGTGGGTAGAGGCAATGACTAGACCCTAGAATAGGAGGCATAATGTGTTATTGATCAATAAAATCCTAGTATATGAAATGATTTTGTTAGATATGTAATTATTTGTTGTAGCGTGATGTTTTTGGGACTCCAAAGTGTATTTAGCATATCTTTGTTTATATGTAATTTGGACCATGCATGTATTCCATTTGATGTTATTTTAGTTATATGCCCTCTTTCTATATACCCATGAGAGACTTTAAATTTACAATTGTGTATAGTGTATTTTATGGTTACAAGGTTTCCACTGGATTATATCATGTATGACAGTATGTGATTGGCATGTTTAATAAAAAACATAAACCTACCTACGTATCTTCATGTTCATAGAGCCTATTGTTGAACTTTGTTCTCTTGACCTTAACAGAAAAGTACCTTTCAGTCAAGAGGAAATATTTGTTAAAAGCAAGGGAAGATTCTATACCTTATTTTAACACTTGGATTAGGATGTTTCATCAAAACTATAAGGTGTTTATTGATGTTCTTGGATGACCAACTTCGATATTTCAGATAGAGGCAAGGGATTTACCATGTTTATTTATGTATTTTAGGGAATATATGAATTCTACTTGATTCTTTTTTAGTTGTATGCAAGCTTGCAATATAATTGACAAACTTTGCATATTTGTTAATTTTGGTTTGGATTCACAATGATGCTTACGAATATACATATATGCAAATAGTGAATTTCATTTGTTTTTTATGAGTTATATGAAGTTTTGGTTTACATTGGGCATGTAAATTACTTATGCAAACTTGCAATGTGCTTGACAAACTTTGCATATTTGTGAATTTTGGTATGGATTCACAAGGATTCTTGTGAATATGCATATGGAAATAGTGAAATTGATTTGTTTTTTATGAGTTAATTGGGGTTTTTGTTTCCATTGAGCATGTGAATTTTGGGTATGAATTTTGGTAAATAATCAAAATTATTTGATTTTTATGATTAAATTGTGGTTTTGGTTTCCGTTGGCCAATTCCATTGGGGTTTTGGTTTCCATTAGATAATTACATTGGGGTTTTGGTTTCCATTGGCCATAAATTAATTTATTTTGGTTTAGTTTTTCAAATTTGGGGAAACTAATTAATGAATTTAGGAGAAAAATAATGAGAAGAAATGAGGAAAATACCTCATAAAGAGGAGGTTGATCCAATGGTGGATGTGGATGGCTTTGGCATGCCCAAATCACATTTACCCACTCACGTTTTGCTCCATACAACTCCAACAGCGCTGCAAGGTGGAAAAAATGATGGGCTCGACCGATTTTAAATAAAAAAACAGGTTTTCCAAAACGGGGGCATGATTATAACACCCCGTTTTGACCCTGTCTTCATTTAAAGTATATGATATAAATATTGTATTTAATTGTGGTGTGGAGCTCAAGGCAAAAGCCCCACCATCAATTTAGCATGTTGTAGTTCGGCAAGTAAATTAGATGCCGATGGTGTTTTGTGCTAGCTAGGCACATTATAATTTTACATCATGTAACTATGCAATTAATAAAAGTATGCCACAGTCGGCTATGTCAATGCAACCATTGAAGAGAAGGGGCATGATCTCACAAAGATAAGGGGGGGGGGAATCATTTAAACCTTTGGGATAATGGAGAAAATCCAAATGTCAAGGGGAAAACCCATAAAGTTGTCAACTACCCTTTTTGTCTTTTGTGCCCAGTCACTTAGGCAGTGGTTGAGAAATTAATGCATGGGGATGGGAAGAGTATGGGAGTTAAATTCGAATTTGGGGAGACACTCATTTTGGAAAAGTGTGTACTTGACTTGTTGGGCAAGCAAATGCTTGGAAAAGCATGCCCAAGCGATTACTCACCCACACCCTTTCATTTTTCACTATTCCCATGGAGGTTGGGCACTGTCATGTAGGTGAAGCTTGTTGAACTCCTTCCCTCACAATTTGATGCAGTTAAATCTCGTTGCCATGGCTGGGAAACCCAATTTCTGTTGTGTTCAATGGATGGGAGAAGAAACCCATGATTTTAGTGGTTTAAGGGGACATTTTTCCCTCTGCTCACGTGGCTGAGTTTGGCTAGGCATTTTTCCTCCATGATTTTGTGTTTTTCCTCATTTTTCCATGCCCAGAATTCATCCATTTGGGTTTCTCAGTGGTTACAGAGCCAAGTCTTCCCGATTTGAAAGTTTGGGGAGGTCGTTTTTTCCCCCATGTTTCCCATAAATGTTTTTTGAGTTCAAATCTGCGATTGGGGGATTTATGGTGGTTGTTTTTTCCCTTGAAATGCACATGGGTGATTTGTGAAACTGTGTTTTTCTTCAGAGGGTTTATTTCCCTTTCACCAAATTATTTTGGTTGAAAAAAATTTCCTTTCATGCCCTGCATGTGCATTTTGTGGTTATGTTCATCCCTGTGTTGGATTGGCTAAGTAAGTCCAAGAAACCCATCCGTTATTATGTTTGCTTGGTTGAGTAAATCCAAGGAACCTAGTTGTTAGATGGGCAACTGAGTTGGGATGTGATTGGTTGGCTTGGATGAGTAAGTCCAAGGAACCTCGACGTTATTGGTTTGTTTCCCCCATGTAGTCTGTGAAACCCAACTGTGTGTTGGCTTGACTGTGGGTGTGTGCTTTAGTTGCATGTAAGCATGTTGTTCCCTTGTTCCTTGTGGAATCATGCCTGGCTTGGGGGTGGCAGCTTTGCTGAGAGATTGATGAGAAAGCTGGCTTATGGTTGGGTGGAATGACACAGTGACATAGTTGGTTGCAGGAGGCATTAAGATTCAATTCAAGATAAGTATTCTTGTGCTTTCTAACTCCTGCAACTGTAATTGTTTTATGGATGACAATATGAACACTGTTGAAATGTGTTGAATGTATGTGATTGCTTCCTCTGTTTACTTATTGATGAATAGGAATTTGCATCTATGTATGCTTCGTTATTCAATGCATTTATAAATTAACATGTTCATGGGGCTAGATTTCCCGGGTTGATAGCAGCATCGGTAGCATCCTCTTCGCTGGTCTGAGGGTCAGGGACGTTACAATGATTTTGTTCACTAAAATGGAGGCACGATTTGTTGTACTATCATACTTGTCATACTTGTTGGTAGGCTTAGGACTAGGCTTGGCAGGTTCGAGGTTTCTTGGGATGTTTTTTTTTATGGATCAAGAGATATTGGCCTCACTCCACCATTGCATCTAAAAGGTCCCTCAACTTTCTGTACTCACCCATAGATGATAAGGTTAATGGGTTTTGTTTGGTAGGTTGAAGAGATAGATGATAAGGTAAATGGGGTTGTGTTTGGTGGGTTGAATAGATAGATGATAAGGTAAATGGGGTTGTGTTTGGTATAAATTGATCACAGATAGAATAGCAGTAATCAAATATTTTTTGTGGATTAAAAAGAAATAATTTGGTTCATGGGTTTTTTTTGGATTGAAGAGATAAATTATAAGGTTAATGGAGTTATGCTTGGGAGAGTAGTAGTGATAAATCTGACAACATAGATAATCTGAAATTATCAAAAGATAGATAATGATAAATTATAAAAAGGTTTGTATTGTAAGGACTTTCTTTTTTAGTGGTTATTGGATTTAAAGTTAATATGGATTTGTGTTGGTTGTAAAAAACTACTACTCAGAATTCTAGAAAGCTACCTCTTATGGATAAGGGTTTATTTTGCATAGTTGATCAAGAATGGATGTGTTGAAAACTTTTATCTTGAAATTTAAGTTGGTAAATGAATAATTTTTCTCTCTAAATCTTCATTGGCTCTCCATAGTTTATATTTTTCATTAGGTTGTAGAAGTGAACAAAGTGAAAAAACTTAGATTCTTTCTAAAGAATGGATCACATAGCTTTACATTTTGGGATATTATTAATAAGTGTAAAAAATAATGCATGTTTCCTTAATTCCATTTACTACTAGAGATAAATACATGATGCTCTTCCATTATGAACCTTAGTTTACTTCTGATTGTTATATCCAACAAAACTTATCATTACACTTTGAGTTATGTTAAAATTTGAAAAAATACATTATAATATAAAAAAACAAATAGCCCACAATCTAGGGGGTGATAAATGTTTAAAAACTATCTCCTATTATCGTATTTGTAGAAGGAATAGGTAGTTCAAAGACTGAAGGTTAGTGAGGGTAGGTTGAGTAACTAGATTGCATATAATGAATAGGCAACAAATTTAGTAAAAAACGCCTATTCAATATGCTAAGAATTTGAGTACATCACAAACATGTAGTAGAGGGGGGATAAGCCTGGTGATATGTTGGGAAAAATCATCTTCTTTCATCAACATCAACAATGTTTCTGTGTTGAACTAGATAGATCATTGCTTAGATGTTGTGTTCGAAAAGAAATAATTCAACATAAGAATCAAGGTGGGTGAAATCAAGGTTTGATAACAAATCCAAGTTAACAACGAGATAGTGATCTTGGGTTCCCCATGGATTGTTACAAAAGAATCCTTTCCCTCAAAAGTTTCAATTGTTTTAGTGTAATATCACAACATCTTAGGCCTTACAAGTTGGAGATATAGGTAAGGGAATTTTGTTCTAAAACAAAAAAAAAAAAATTATTCTCCTTATTTATGGTTTGTTAACACTAAAAAGTGTTCACATAGCTCTCCATGTTCTAAACCATAGAAATATTTTCGTGATGATGGAGAGATCCCCAAAACCAACACCATTTTTACCCCGTTTCTCTTAGTTCATGGTGTGGAATCGATTCTTCCCATTGAATGCCAGATTCCATCACCCTGCCCTTCCCTCAAACTTCTACTTGATACTTCACCATTAGAATAATGCCTACTTACGTTTGAAGACACCAATGAGGTTCATCGTGCTACTCCCCAGATGATCGAAGCATCCAGGACTTGGTCGAAGTCCCATTTTTGACTCCCACGTCCACCGTTGCACCTTAAATGAGGGAGAAATCATCCTCGTCTATGACCAAGCCAATGATAAGTTAAGAAAAGGAAAGTTTGATTCCATGTGGTATGGCCCATATGTCACCAATCAATGTCTCAGCAAGGTGGAATACATCCCTGTTGATTTTGATGGCCACCTCTTGAAGAATATCAAGAATGGGCTCTACCTCAAGAGGTTCTATGCCTAAAGTCACCCACCATGAGTAGCTTTGTAGCATAGTTTTTCTTTCTTGTTTTGCATCATTTTCACCATGAGTCGATGACCCCCTATAGTAGTCGCTCCACATCCAGCCACAGTGAATCTATTGTAGCACTCTCTCGCATGCTTTGCATGTGAGCAGGTGTATATAACCCCTCCACCTTCCCCTACGTTGATGGTGCCCTTCTAGAGGGTACGGTCCCATGTCTACACATGCACACAGTATGTCTCATGCATGATCTAGATACCACTATGCTAGAATATTGTTAGGTCCCGAGACTTGTACTAGAGGTCAAGGCATCTATAGATCTCCCCGGTAGTCCATGCCCACGTATGGATGGTCCTCTATGAGGATAGGAAACTGTCACCACTGTGAAAAAAACTCCCGAGTGAAGAGACAACCTGTACTAGACTGACTCCCTCCCTACTTTCTTCAATCCATTTCCCAAAGTCACCTCTATTTGCGTTCCACCACGCAAATCACACCTTGTACGTATTGGAATGTTCATGATCCCTTCGTTCCATCCATACCACATAGTTGGCATCATTTCACTGCCATCCATTTTCCTCGAAGGAGGCCCCATCAGTGTTCCACTTTTATTCCTATCATCCATGTTCACAACATAGCCTCTTTCCATACATCAAACACTTCCTCCTTACTTGACTGACCATTACATATTTTATGTTAATCTCTTCTCTGACTCCTAAAAGAATGAAAATATTGTCAAGCACGCTTGCATCCTTTCATGCTCGTTAAAATATTTGAAAGGGTGTCTATGTGGCCTCATTTACCTTCTTTTTTGGACTACGTAGACTATTAAAAGAAATGGGCCACCCTAGCACCTTCAAGCTATGAATGTTTCCTTATGTATCCTTTTATGCTTTTTCATACAGTGGGACCATAACTTACAAAAAAGATCATTATGGGTTGTCTTTAAGCTCTTTTCCAGCCCTCTCATTAAGAAAAAATCACCAAGAAACCTTGGTTCTGTTCATGATCATAAAATTATTTGAATGACCGTCCAATCAGTATAGGTTTAACCTTTTTTGGCCTGGATGGACTACCTACGGTAAAGAAGTCTCTCTTCCCCCAAGGTTTGGAGAGTTCTACTTTGTACACTTTTATCCTTTTTCGGGCTTATGAGACTACATACAAAAAAGAGACCACATTGGAGAATTCTTCATGTTTTCAGACTCTCTAAAAAGGAAAAAACCATTGAGCATTTACCTTCTCAGGCTCTCTAAAAATCCGCGAGATCGTATCATGTCGAGATTACTTCTATCCCTTCTTTGTGCTCCTTAAACTATGAAGTAGGCCCAAACAATGCCTTTTGGAACAACCACATATGATCTCACATTACGGAAGTGTTCCCCCATCGGGTCACCTTTGTTCAGAGTACTTTGCAATGAGTCTTCCTTGGATCCCCTAGATGTCACTAGTCCAATTATCTCCCCTAGTATTTCCCATTGCAGTTTTATTCTCAGTTTTATAGCTATTATCCCTTTCCCTCGATTCAGTTTCATTTGCTTCTAGGTTAGCCCTGCCGTCATACTCTGAACAAAGGAATTTTGAGTCCCCTCTACTCCCCTTCCCCCGTTCCACCATTTAATGTTCCATCCCCCTAATTGTTCCACCTCTTTGGTTATCCCCCTCACGCTTTTAATCAAGGAAACATCATTTCCTTGTTACACTAATACATATGAGCAAATTTGTGACCATTTTTCGTTTTTATTTCCACGTTTTGTCATCTCAATTGCGACGATAATGGTCTTGATGTTTCATGGCACTTATTTCGTCGATCTAACGAAGAAATTTATAAGTCGTCTATATAGTGACAAAATATGGCCACCACGTGTCTTCTATATGGTGGCCTTGAAATTGATTTTTTTTTAAATTCATTTTCTACGTTTCGTCGCTATATCGACAAAACGTTTACCCCTATAATGACGAAAATATGGCCAAAAAATGCTAGGAAATTTTTTATTTCCATGCAAAACCATGGAACAGTTTCGACAAACGATTGTCTCTCTATCGATGAATTCTAAAATTTGAACAGAAATTTCATCCACAAAAAACCGTGGAAAATCAATCTCTATCGACGAAATTTGCAAGTTGAATAGTAAATGTTCCACGAACTACGTCACTATAGCGATGGTATTCGTGGAAATACACCTGGGGTTTCGACAGTTTTTCAAGCCTCGCGACGAATGTTCGTCGATATTGAGACGAAACCTAGAGGTTTCAAAAAAAATTAAAATACCATGGAAAGGAACCTTCCTTTCCACGGTTTTGGATCTTCAATAAGTGCTTGTGATTGATGTGCAGTCTCATGGAGTTTTGTGTCTATGGGAAAGCGAATCTATAGATACACTTCAAGAATCAACAGTCAATAAATCAATACCTTGGATAACATATCCCATTTAATTATTTCTAGTGGCATGATTATATGCCCAGATTAAATTTTGTAAGCACTTATTCAAAACATAGCATCTATTGTATATTGGTCTAATGTACACATTTCCATGTCGGTTTCTAATTACTTGCAATATTTCCATACTTATTCATCACAACCAAATAGGGTCCTTACAGAATGGTCTTATTCACACCCTTTGTGCATATGAAAATTGTATGGTTTCATCTGGGTCCAATGTGCATCCTATGAACTTCCAAAGTTTTTATTAGGTAGACATAAAGGTGATAGAAAATAACAACAACAGAAAGAAAAGCATTTTGTTTTCCTAATAAAAACTTTGGAAGTTCATAGGATGCACATTGGACCTAGATGAAACCATACAATTTTCATATGCACAGAGGGTGTGAATAAGACCATTCTGTAAGGACCCTATTTGGCTGTGATGAATAAGTATGGAAATATTGCAAGTAATTAGAAACTGCCATGGAAATGTGTACATCAGACCAATATACAATAGATGCTATGTTTTCAATAAGTTCTTACAAAATTTACTCTAGGCATATAATCATGCCACTAGAAATAATTGAATGGGATAAGTTATCCAAGGTATTGATTTATCGACTGCTGATTCTTGAAGTGTATCTGTGGATTTGCTTGTCAAACCAAGCATAAAATAATAGATACTAAAAATTACAATAAGTTTCTCTACCACGATTCAAGTGGGCTATATCATAGATGTTGCAGGTATTACAATGTTATCTGCAATGGAAAGTGTTAACACCATATCTATCCTGTAAAGGGAGTAGGTTCTAGGCTCTAGCTTCTATTGAGATGCATTATTTGCAATTACAAGATTTAGTTCCAGAAGAAAATATTAAATGGATTGATGCGATCAATGGACTAGTTGATGCTACAAGGTAGTTTAGTAGTGAAGAATCAAGGTTTGAGAATTTATTAATGTATATGTGAAAATTTCCTCAAATTTGAGATCTAAATTAATAAATTAGATGCTGCTACAAACTCGCAAATGATATGTCTTTTCCAACCAGCAACCAAGATTTGTGATAGCATAATGTTTTAACCTTTAGTTAGATTTGAAATAAGGTACAAATCTGGTCTAAAACTAGGGAATATCTAGGAATTTCACTTATTAGTATGAAGTTTTCAACCCTACAAATCAACCTTTTAATTCTTTTTTAGACCAAATTTAATCAGCTCTACAGAGCATATTTCTAGAAGGTAATTCCCAACCACAAATTGGGGAAAACCTACCTGGGATTTGATGTTTTAGGGATGAGTTTAATACGTGTAAATGACATAAATTTTCAGATCTTATAAAACATAAAATGAAAGATGAATTAAGATTTAAAATGGCTTAAAAGCTGTGATTAGTGCCTAACAAATCCAAGTTAGCCAGATGGGGTCAATTGAGGATCTCATGGAGGATTTAGTGATTAAAGAGTATACAGGGTTGAGTGGTTCAAACCCAATCTGTTCCTTAACAACTAGATCCACTTCAGAAATATTCAATAGTAAAATTCCAAGCTAGACATTCGATATTTTCCAAACAAGAGCCACGAGGTGGAAATGTCACCGCTATTCCTAAAAATTATTACTACAAGACAAATGCTATAGAATGGAAATATAGCTCTGTTTCAACCCCAACAAAGCTTCCCATGCCAAACCAATAAATATATCATAATACACTTGTAGTATAACCTAGGTTCGCCGAACAAGTCATAGGGCACTTAACCAAAAAAAAAAATATCAGCTAATGTTTTCTGGAAAGTGTGTTCTTTGGGTGATTCCACCAAGAGATGTGGTACTGGAGTCACATTCCACATCTCCTACGAAAGAAATCAACAACAATATATCCAGTACAAATTTTCCACCAAAATATCAACTCGCATTTAAATGCTGTATTACAATATCGTTGCCTCATTGATGTCGAAACTTGTGTTTGTATTCGACAAGATTTCTTTAACCATTGTATTAAAACGAAAACAACACACAAATTTTAAAGTTTAAGACATAAATATATTAAATACACATATAAATAGATTTTCACTGGAAATGTGTGGACACTGTTAATACCATGATCCTGTCAAACAATATAAAACTAAAAACATAGGAAAGATTCATGTTGTTTTACTATATGAATAAAATGTCACTAAATACTCCAGATAAATCTTTGTTATCTATGAATGTTAACTTTCCAGCAAATAATATTTAGATATGGAAATATTTGTTCTAACAGAATGAACTTTGAGGAGCTCATGGAATGCTTTTGTAGCGCACATATATATACATTTTTGTTGACTTATTAAAAAAAATAAAGAAACAGTTTAGGGGAGGAAGTTCAGGGATGAACCTGGAGAGCTACAAGCATGGGCTTGTTATGAGAATCATTGCATATGATGTTTCCATATTTATTCGTTCTCCCATTGCATATTTCACATAGACTTGCGGACCCTAGTGGATTTTTCTTAGCCCCTTTTCTATTATTTATTTCTTATCTTTTCTCCTAACACTCCTTACAAACTCGGTGACCGCTCCATGGCATCCTCCAACCATAGAGTTAAATTCAAACCATTAAGAAGAAAAACCCTGAACATGAATTTGTTCTCCTTAGGTTCAGGCTTGGGTTTCTTCTTAGGAAGCACTCCAAGGTAGCCCTGATTGCTGCTTCTTTTTCTCATGGTAGAATATTCTTCCATCTTGGACACAAGAAATGGAAAACTGTAGAGGGAATATTGTGTTCTTCTATCTCAACGCTTTCCAACACTTAGAATTTGTAAGAATTGGCACATGCAACAGGATTTTGTTAGTTTATATAGAGACTCCTATGGCTGGGGTAGATGTCTCACTAATTACTTGAATCAATTATGCATGTACAACTCAAGGCAAGCTCTGGGGTTCCACAATTGCTACAAAGCTCTGTTTAGTAGCCTCAAAACCACTCTAATAAAAAAAACAGTTTTCTATAGAACACTTGGGCTTCAAAATCCAATAATTCAAGTCCGGAAGGTTCTATCAAGCTTTTATGTGATTGAACACTAGGATATGTAGTGCACCCACAAAGGCAATTGCAATTGATGTTGAGAAAATTTTCCTTAGAGAGGGTATTCTAAGAGACTGAGACTATCATGTTATGTGCACTTCTACTGAAATCTCCAAGGACATTATTTATTCATAAATTTCTCTACAAAAAGAGGACAAACCATGCACCACTACTTAGTTCAAAAGAACCTCATGATAACGGTTAACCAAGGGAAAGCTACAAACAGTCAAATTTAGTAGTTAAACGTAGGGAAAACTTGTCCAAAATGTGAGCATAGTGCACTGCAGAATAGGTGAACATAACACTAGTACTACTTACTACACTACTCCTAAGAATGCAATGGAAAAATGAGGCAAGAACTCTAAAACCCAGGGAAAAGCAGGGAATGGTACAACAAGAACACAACAAAGACAAATAAGTCTGATATTTTTATGTTTCTATACAAACATTGGATATGAAGCATGATGAAGAGGCTAGAAATGAAAATATCAAATTTATATTATACGACAGGTACAAGCAAGTCATATAAAATATTAATGCGTAGGGAGAATGTAGGAAATGCAAGAACCCTTACCTTATCAATCGCCTTTCGCCAGGTCCATTGGCCCATACCGCTTGCAAAGAGTTGTCCTAATAAACAGAAAACCACTGTGTTGGCTGGAAATTAAATTTATAAATTAAATAAATAGTCCATTCCTAGACCTATAAACAAGTGGTCATTTTGCTAGGCATGGAAAATTTCAAAATACTCTATGAAATAAAAAATGGGAATACAATTAAATCAGCTAATGTTGTCTGGAAAGTGTGTTCTTGGGGTAATTCCACTAAGAGATGTGGTTATGGAGTCACATTCGACATATCCTGCGAAGAAAATCAACAATCAATCTATCTAGCACACATTTTCCACCAGAATATCAACTCGCATTTAAATGCGATATTACAATACCATTGCCTCACTGATGTGGAAACTTGTGTTTGTATTTGACAATATTTATTTAACCATTGTATTAAAATGAAAACAACACACAAATTTTAAAATTTAATACATAAATATATTAAATACACATATAAATAGGTTTTTAATGGAGTTGTGTGGACACTGTTAATACCGCCATCCTCTCAAACAATATAAAACAAAAAATAGAGGAAATATTCATGTTGTATTACTATATGAATAAAATGTCACTAAATACTTCGAATAAATCTTTGTTATCTATGAAATTTTAACTTTCTAGTAAATAATAGCCTGCACGGGTGTGGCTCATTGGCGGTTCAGTTGTTATGAAGTCACTTGTTGTAAATTGGAGGTCACGATATCAAATCCCACTGGGGTTTACCTGTGTATGATGTCTTACGAAGGGTGTGGGGAACCTAGGGGTATAGTGGTAGTGAGAATGGATCCCTAGACCTCATGTCACGTGAGTACCAGCCCAGCTCCAGTTGCCAATTCCCCTAGTTACTAAAAAAAAAAACTTTCCAGTAAATAATATTTAGATATGGAAATATTTGTTCTAACAGAATGCACTTTGAGGAGCTCATGGAATTCTTTTGTAGCACACATACTAATACGTTTTTTTTACTTATAAGAGAATACTTCAATTTCTTGTTGACTCTAAGACTCACCCCATCAACATGCATTCTACAACCATGTGTGTATATGTCATATAAAGAGAGAGGAAGATAGAGACCTTTACAAAATAGTGCAAGCCCTTGAGATAATTAAGGGGGTGAAAGATGGTGTGGCTTCAAAACAAGAGATATTCACCTCATCAAAAAACTGGAGGATTGACGAATTAGTTGAAGCATTCATTGCCACAGTATTTAGAACCAAATCCACCTCTACTCTGCAATGATCAAAATGCAAAGAGCCACCCTGCAAGCATTATCAAAATATAAACAACGTTTTAGTAAACATAAATTTCAATTATCTGCAAGGACATACAAAAAAATTAATTTAATCCAAAAAAATTTAAATACACATGAACTGAAAGGAAATATATTGTATAAAAACAACTTTGCAAATTTAACAATACAATTTTTTGCTCAGAATTTATTATGCATTCTTTAAAATATTTCATTTTAAAGTTTTGGTGTATGGTGATTTTTCTTGGCCCCTTTTGTATTATTTATTTCTCATCTATTCTTCTAGTAGTCCTTACAAACTAGGCGACTGGCATCTTTTCAATGGCATCCTCCAACTGCAGAGTTAAATTCAAACCATTATGAAGCAAAAAATTGAACATGAATTTGTTCTCCTTAGGTTCAGGCTCAGGTTTCTTCTTAGGAAGCACTCCAAGGTAGCCCTCATTGTTGCTTCTTTTCCTCCTGGTTGAAGATTCTTCCATCTTGGACACAAGAAACGACAAACCACGGAGGGAATATTGCATTCTTCTATCGCAACGCTTGCCTACACTTCAAATTTACAAGAATTGATGCATGTAACGAGATTTCGTTAGTTTATACAGAGAATGCTATGGCTCATTAGAGAAAATTTCACCTCAAAATGGGCCTCCTAAAAAAATTAATAAAATAATGGTTAAAATAATAAAATAAT
Organism: Pseudotsuga menziesii; assembly: GCA_001517045.1. Taxonomy (NCBI): domain Eukaryota; kingdom Viridiplantae; phylum Streptophyta; class Pinopsida; order Pinales; family Pinaceae; genus Pseudotsuga; species Pseudotsuga menziesii. Next base: position 232,126 of record LPNX010560288.1, read on the forward strand.
ATTTATTAATTTTGGAGGAAGAAAAGAAAAAACTATTTTTTTGTTTGTATTTTCGACATATCTCCCCATATTTTTACTCAAATTTCGATCAGGAGAGCTTGTTGGATGCGGAATTAAAGTCCACAACCAACGAGTACCCACTTGGCATACTTTTGACAGACCCCGGTACCCAAAAACCAAGAAATACCTGAAAAAACATGATGATGATGTCATCATCACGTTTTTTCAAGTAATTATTGCTTTTAGGGTAGCGGGGTCCATCAAAAGTATGCTAAGTGGGTACTCGTTGGATGCGGAATTTAATAAAAAAACAGGGAGATATGTTGAAAATACAAACAAAAAAAGTAGTTTTCTTTATGATACCTATCCCCAAATTTATATTAAAAAAGTGTTTAAGACCTATATGGTATTTCAAATTTAAAGCAATTTCATTGGCTAACACATGATGACATGGAATTTGAGTTAAAGTAAAAAGGCCCATTTTGAGTTGAAATTTCCTCTAATGGGGGATTTCGTTAGTTTATACAAACATATCAATTAGATTTGTGATGGTATTTGTAACTTTTTCTTTTCCATTAATGGAAATGTGGATCCTAAAAAACTTATTTAGTTGGAAATATAATAATACAATGCTTTTAATAGCATGTAGAAAAGTTCATTTCAAAACAGGTAAGGTAAAATGTCATGGAAAAGTTATTCTTCAATTTTTTTTACTTTTATGTTGTTTATTTAAACCATTGGTTATGGCAATGATCAAGTTGTCACAACAAGGATCAACAATTTTAAATCTCCTAGGGATGTACAATGTTAGAAGTACACTAGTTTTAGGTGGATACGTTTGCACTGGACAAAGACCATCTTTTTAGTTTGCTATTAATGTTAGGGATTTGATGCCTGATCTCTTTTGGACTCGTAACATAGCAGTTCTAATAGTGGATCTCTTCTCAAAACAATTCTAGACAGAAATAAGCTTTACTACCCCATGAACCTACTTTCACCCCCAATTTCATATTATGCATTCAGATAAGGTTGCAAGTAGTTCTCAACTACGCTAATCACTTTAGCGTGATAGGAAACAAACATTTCCATTTAAAAAATAAATAGGATAAAGAACATGCAATACAAAAAACCAATATTCCTAATGGTTATGGATATGTTCACATTAACAAAACAAGTGCATCAATCTCTTTCTAAATGGGCTTTTTCCCAATCTCATCTTCAATCACCATTACATGTTTTTCATTCTCAACCTTTATTTTAGTCTCTCCTCCTCTATACTAACTCTTGAGTAATCCCCATAAAAAGAGTCTAGAAGTGATAAATCATATGTACATGGTTTACCTCACTAATTCCATGTAAATGTTGAATCACTTGGGATTTCTTTTTATTGACATTTTTTTCTATACAATGTTTTTAATAAATAATGAATTTGTTTTAACACTTAAATTTTCAAATGAAAAGAATGATTTATTTTTAAATGTCAACATTGAAGGGTTCAATTTCTCACAGCCCTTCAAAGTAAAATGAGACCTGCCCTTCAAATTTGATCCCTCATGACTCTGGAGCTGTTCAACCTGGTAAAGGTGGTGTCCTAGTTAGGTCTGGTACAGAAAGGATGTCCTCACGTACAAGCTGACCAATAATCATATCCCTCGACACCATTTGTGACATGCCTTAGGTGAAGATCATGTCCAAAGCATCACTGATTCACCAGCCTTCCCGACTCCAGAGATCCGACATGTGGCTTGCCTAGAAAAAAATAGGAGATCATGAAGTTCAGATCTTTGAAGCGACAAATGTGGCCTCCACACGAAGAAAAGGGATGCGGCTAGCCGAAACCATTCCGAACAACACTGTCAACATAAGTGAAAAGGAAAAGAATGTCATGTCCAAACATTGTGATCCGTGTTGACAACAATGCAACATATTCAAAGGAGGCGACATGACTGGATTCTCAGCAAAAAATAGATATCCCTACCCACATGTCCACTCGTGCTATGATTATGTTGACTAGTCATCTTTGTATCCATCTTCAGCTTCATCACCCTATATAAACACCACCTTCCTAGGCCGATTAAGATGCTTAAGATGAATCAATAATTAGAGACAATGATTGAAGTGTTATTATGCTAAGAGAGTTTGAGAATTCTGAAAGAGTTGAAATGGTGGTATGCTTTGAGACGCTTGTCAGTCTCGGGGTGTTGGTGGTTGGTGAGCTTGATTCCACGCTCATCTGTCGCCCTGGTTTTTCACACCAGGAAATCGCCAACCATCAGGGCCTGGATGTGACGCACTTTGAATGTTTTCAGATAGTTGTACCTCCGGCTACACGGTTCCTAGGTTTTCCTGTCCGAGGAGTGTCTCCCCAAAAACCCTCAAAGAAATCATGGCTTCCAAAATCCTGGTACATGGTGACTGTGTTCAGAGGCAACCAGTAGGAGTGAATGCTCGTGCTGGGGTGGTGGGTGTCCAAAATCTTCATCGCATTGTTTGTGAACTCCAGTTCCCAACTTTTTCTAAGGTGGTGAGGAGGTGGAAGACACACTCCACTATGTTAACACCATTATTTATCAAAGGGGATGAAAAATCATGATGAAGAAAAAATAATAGGTTGCTTGTCAAACCTTGGTCAAAAGATATATTGTAAGAGTGTGATGATACCCCAAATAGGTGATCTCGTTATCAAGGATCTGATGGTGCGAGTTAAAAGGATAGAAATCAATGGCCATGAGTGTCTCCACACTCTCAGAAATGTGAGGAAGATAAAGTATGCCTGGGCGTTTATCAGGTGCACAGATCAACGGCCATCAATTTGGCTCGGGCAGATCCACGGTCCATATTTAATCCGCCTTATGAAATCGCACGTTGGTTAAAGAAACAGAGTCCAGTGGAATCGAGTACATAATACTCGATCCAATGGTGGAAAGGTAAAGTCAGATCACATCCACGGTTGGGATTAATTCCAGAGCCAAAATCTGCACGGCAGATAAACCCAAAGCGCCCAGCGGAATGAGTAGGTGGCCGTTGATTTGATGGTTGAGGATTAAAGGTGAAGTGGATCAACGGCGGTTGGCGATTCCGGAACATAAACTTGCGCGGTGGTTAAAATAACGGAGCCCAATGGAATTTGATAGGTGCCACCTAATCCAACGGCTCAAAAATAAAGGTTGATCGCATCTATGGCTGTGGGAAATTCCGGAACGTGAAGTTGCATGAAGGATAAGGTCGGGAAACTCAACGGAATCAAATATCTTCTTCCCAATCTAACGACGGAGTAATGAGAGGTTATTTCATCAACGGTTGGAGATGTTTCCGGGGTGGAGACTTGCACGTGGTTTATTACAAAGATGCCCGGCAGAAGGAGGTGCGTGGCACGTGATCCAAAGGTTAGAAATTAAAAAAGAATCATATCGATGGTCTTGAATGAATCTGGAGAATGGAAGTGCGCAGCAGATAGGAATAGATGGTGGTTGCGGAAAATAAACTATTGTCCACGTGGCGAATTGTGGTAGGCTCCGGAGACAAAAGTGGTTTACGGAATGCCGGTGGGGGCCTATAAAATCAAGATTGACTTCTATCATTATTATTTTATTTTTTCGGGAAGGGTGAAAAGGACTAGCCGTTTCAGCAGGTTCCATTTTTCAGATTCGGGCACTCTCCAAGCATGTGCCTCTACAGTCAGCCAGGTAAGGCTTAAACCCTGTAGTTCCTCCGTCCAAATTACCTTTGTAAATTGAGTAATGGACCAAGGGAAATAAATTCAAGTGTCTGGTCAGGTCATAGACGACAGGGAAGAGTTTTTAGTGGACAGAGATAAGAGCATGTGTGACCCCTTCCTGTCCATAGGGAGCGTGTCTGTCAGTAAGGAGAAATTGTGGTATTATAAATCACAAGGGAACGATGTATTAAATGTCTGTAATTCTTTCCTATATTACTTCGCTCTTGAGCAGACCCTCCATTTCCCAGAATTTGCAGAGTGGTGTGCTGTAAACTACTCTCCCTCCCAGAGAATAATTGTGAGTCGGTCTGTGTCCAAAATACTTTGTAAAATTGATGCCACAGTAATCAGAGAAAATCTCAGTCTGCCTGAAAATTACCTTGTTAATCGTGCGTCGATAAATGAGTCGGTCCTTGCTGATTTTTATAAGAATTGTGAAACTGAGAATCGCTGTCATTTCCTGTCTAATATTTTAAAAGAAGGTCAATCCCTTGATGGTTTTTTCCTGCCCTACCCCGTGCACATTTTCAAAAATTAAGTCCAAATGGTTGTGTCTCTGGTTTGTCAAGTATTAAGCCTAGATGATGATTGTCGTGTAGGCGATGTCATCCTTGGTTTTATATTAAGAATAAGTTCCTTAAGCCCTGAATCCCAGTCAATTCCTGTGTTTAATTTTGATGAATATCTCGCTGAAGAAATCCATCTTCAGTTAACTGAGTTTCCAAAAGTTCGGTTCTTTAGGTTTCAGACTAACTTGCTCAACATTCTGTTATGCTCCAATGTCACCGAGTTGAAATTTTTAAGTACTCTGTGCTCTTCTAATTTGCCCAAGAAAATAAACATGTTTGAATTTGCTAATTCGATCATGTCAGAAATGTACAAAATGTTATTTCATGAGGATTTTCCCCGCGTTCTGGATGAGATGAAGTGTTTAATGCAGTCTTCATCTGAATATCAGGTTGGATACTGGTTTCTGTACAGGGATTACACTGTGTTGAGAATATATGGGTTTATCGGTCAGCCTTACAAGTTACCTGCCTTTTTAACCTCGATGGTTTTCGCACTTGAATTTATGAGGCAGAGGTTGCTGTCTGAAAAAGAGCATTTTGGTGCTTTCAAAAAGTCTTCAAACATTAAATTTCCACTTAAAGTCGTCTCTTTCATTTTTAAAAGTAAAGGCGCCTTAATATTCATAGAGAAGTTGCTGGAGAATATGGATTTCCAGAAGGATTCAAAAGTGAATTATGATCCACATCATGTTATATCCCTAAGGAAACAAGCCAACAAGAATAAACCATTTGAGCACCAATCTGTTGAAAATCTGGCTGAAATAGCCAATCTGTTACAACTCAAGGAAGATCCACATGCTGCACCGATTATAGTATCAGAAAATACCAACATTGTAGTTAAGAGGAGTTCATCTGAAATTGAGAGTATGGAGGTAGATGAAGATGTGTCCCATAAAAGGGCAAAGCTGTTTGAAGGTGGTGAAATGGTAAATGAGGAAGTTTCTGATGGTTTCAAAAGGGTTTCCCTAATTCCCATGAAAACCGTGCAGGTAAGTCAATTATCTTTTAAAAATGTAGAGGGTGATGTAGACAGTTCAGAAGCAAGCCCGATATTTAAGTCGAAGGAAGAGCTCAAATCCAGCTATACAGAGAAGAGGAAACAGTCTCTAGAGGAGACAAGAAATTTGCTCCCGAGAGTGAGAAGTTTGTACAGTTCAAAAACCTCTCTAGTTTCTGCTAGAGATGCTGAGAGAAATACATTTAAGATGGCTATAGTAAATGACAAAAAGATGTCTGAAATGGAGATCCGACTGGACAAAATCAGTACTCTGGATAAGATACAACTTCACAAACAAACCAGTGACATCATTTACTATGACTTATTGCAAGCCATGGTAAGGATTAATAAATTGCAAGTTTTGATAGACAAATTATAAATTCAATTGAAGCATGAGAAAGTTGAGAATAAAGCAAATGTCATTCAGATTAGAAAGCTGCAAGCAGACATTGTTAGTTCAGATAACACCCAGGCAGTCAAGAGGATGCTAGAGGAAAAATACAATGCACTCCAGGTCTTAAAGAAAAAGCTAAAGATCCCAGGTTCAGAGCATGTCCAATTAGCTGAATTAATGGCTTTGCAAGAGGAAAAGGATAAAGTCCATCAAGAGATGGAGTACAAAGGAAAAGCTGTCGAGCTGCAGGAAGAAAAGGATAGGTGGGAGGCCGAGCGAAGTGAACTATTATCTCAGATCTCCTTAATGAAAAAAGACCAAAGTGACGAGAAGGAAATTATGGAAGAGTTAATGAGTCAAACCCCCACTGATGAAAACCTGTCCGTTGTGAATATCCACAAGCCATTGGATGATTTTTCTGCCGATGATTTGCTGCTGCCCATGTCCCAGGTGAGCTTGAAAGAGGAAGCAATTAAATAATTGAACACAGAGAATGAAAAGATAAAAGCTAAATTGGCCAAAGTAAGTGAAAGTAAAAAGCAAATATTACAGGACAAAAATCAGTTGCAGAAAAAATTCAACGAGCTAAAGGAGAAAAGCATTGGGAAAGGCCCTCTTCAGGGGGCAAAACATATCATTTGGGATACCTTGTCGATAGAGATTACCAAGTTTTGACACTATCTAAATTTTATTGATGATTTGAATATACTGATAAATTTGGCTCACCAGAGATTAAAGCTGGTAAATGAACATATGGATAAAAGACCTCTTACTACAGCTCAGAACACACTGAATTTTCTAAATTCACCAACATATCAGAAATTGAACAATATGGGCATAAAAGACAGAGTATCAATAGTGCCGTAGGCAAAGAAATTCATCCACAAGCATCACTTAATCAAGACGGTCCAAGATAAATCAGAAGGATTGCTTTTGCAGGTTAATAATTTCAAACAGGATTTTAAAGAGCTGTTCGAAGACGGATTGCCTTCCTTCTAGGAAGAGGAGGGACGGATGTTCTCACAGGAACATTATCATAACCTGCTTGTCCAGTGCCGCATGGACCACTCCAAATTTAATGATTTGGAGAAAAGCCTAACAGGGAAAACCATTGTGGATATGTTAACAGAAGATTTCAAAATCCTAAAGAAGTTCGCAATTATCAGAAGCAGATTGCCCAAGAAATCTTATGAAGCATATATGGAGCTCGAAGTATCAATTTGGGAAATGATGGAGTGTGACACCTCAAGTTCAGAGTAGTGGAAAGATGTGGAGCGGTTTGGAAAGACCAAGTATATTCTTCATTCCTAGAAACAGGCGTTATGCACGTGGAAGCTGATGGGACAAAGACGTGGAGCTGGCTGGGCGAAAGTTTGTTATCAAGTTGATTTTTAATTTATGATCTGTTAGGATTGGAGTTGTAACAAACTTCCTAAGAGTTAGGAATTCAGTTACAAAACTCTAAATTAAGCCGATCATTCAGTTATTGATCTTCTTGGAAGACCTATTATTTTATGTATAAATTTGCATCTTTTTTAAGAGATGGGGGTTGGAACCCATCGGGTGGTGGAATAATTGTGGAGAACATATCTATTTTTGGGTAAAAAAGTGAATGTATGAGAGTTTTTTCAGAGATTCTTGTGTCGTTGATATTATAGTCTGTGGTTCTTTCTTTATGTGATTGTATTTCCCTTGTGTAACACTCCATTTTGTTTCTTCCTCATATCTGGAATATAGTGTTAGATGATTATAATTCATACTTTTATGCTTTAGTCATCATTTCAGATATTATATGATTTTTTCTGCTAAAGTTGATATAGAATTCATCCTTGTTGATGCTCTGTATTAATGGGTTGTTTCCTCATCTCTTCTGTTTCACCTAGATTAATTTGAATGACTGTGATGATGTGATTATCTTGCCTTTGATAAATCTCTTGTATATGTCTTTGTGATACATTTATATTGTATATGAATCCATGCCCAATGGTTCTATGATTGTTTCAGCCAAATACACAAATCTTTAAATGTTATTTTATATCTGGTCCTGTTAAATCTGTATTGAGAGATCCCTCTCTGAAAGAAAATACCAGTTTCTTTCTAAAGTGGTTTTGTTGTTACCTTGGAGTTTACCTTTTACAACCTAGGTACATTCTGAGTGCTAACAAACTGGCGCCATTGCCGGGGACGAAAGTGCATATCTGCCCTGGGAGAACGACAAAGATTAAGAAAGATTTCTATGGGCAAACAGGAATTATGGAAAGAAAAGAAGGTTGTATATTTGCCCTGGTGACTTAATTGTGAAATTGTGAAATTGTTTCAGAATTTAAGAAAGACATTCTGGCTTCGAGAAGACACACGCGAGGTAACTCTGATACCGAAATCTTGAAAATTTTTGAAGATCCAGAAAAGTTGTTTAGAAGAAAAAATAAAGAAAAGGTAGATTTTCCTTTGTTCGGTCCATCATCATCACAAGATTCTTGTATTAATCCAGAATGGGGAGTTAATACTGGAAAGAACCCATTGAGAACCCAGTCCGAATCTGGCCTTAAAAATACTGAGTTCAATCCCCGTAGGTTAGAGTTCTATCTGCTAGATTCCCTCTGGAGGGACCTGCAACAAACCTCTAAAGTTAAATCATCTACCTCTAAGCACACTCAAAGTTCTTCAGTCCCTGTGAATCCGCCTAGACCAATGGCTGCTAGATTTGCTCCCTTGCGTCTGCCTGTTGTATTACATGATCTCCCTCAAAACTATTCTCAGATAATTTCTTTATTTGATGGGGAGGGTGATATAACCGCGAAACAGCATGTTGCCAAGTTTGAAGATTTTATTGACTTGGAAGAAGTAGACTATCCTGATGTTAAAATGTGGTTGTTTGCCCAAAGTTTGTCAGGAGAGGCAAAGAAATGGTTCAAAGATCTTCCAAATGGATCTATAGTGAATTTTCAGGCCTTTCAAAATGAATTTTTGGATAGGTGGGATGATAAACAAAATCCTCTGCAGCTTTTATCTCAGTATAACAGTCTTAAGAAAGGGGGTTTTGAGTTTGTTCATGAATTCTCAAGCATATTTATGAGGGCTTATAACTCTATCCCGGAAGATATAAAGCCTTCTCCAGCAGCTGCTAAGCTACATTATGCTGGGGCTTTTGATAATGATTTTGCATTCTCATTGCGAGAAAGGAAATCAACAACTCTTGCTGCCATGTTTACTGATGCCCTAGAAGTGGAAGCTAACATGATGGCAAGTGGAAAGATGAAACATAGAGATATGGATAGGAGGAGAAAGGAAGAAAATGTACCTTCTACTTCGTCTTCTTCAGCTGAGGTTAAGTTTGAGATGATGTTGAAGACTATGGAGAAGTTGATGGATAGGTTAACCATGGACACTAGGCCTTTCAATAGAGAGCAAGGGGATCCCCAAATCAGGAATCCAAATTTTAGAAGACCAAATCCCCTTGTTCCCCCCCAAAATAGACAGAGAGACCAGAGAAATCCAAGGAACCAAGAAGAACAGCCCATCCGCCCGCCTTTCCCTGAAAATTATGTTGCTGATGAAGAAGATCCCCCTGAAAATGAGATTCATCTGTTTGGAGAACATGATTCATAAATATATCTTACTGAAGAGGAACATAATATGTTTGCGCAGGAAGATGCAAATGAGCTATATCAAAGAGGTTATTTACATGCAATGGATGATGTGCAAAGGAAAATCAGACTGAGGAATAGGGATGTCCCCATAAATAAAGGGAAGGCAAACCCAAATCAGCCTTCCTATAGTTCTTTGAATGGAGAAAAAGGAAAAGAACTACAAAAAGGACCTTCTGTAAATAAGGATTTTGAAAACGATGTACAAAGGGATAAAATAATAAAGAAGGCGACTCCGATTGATGTGGAAAAGATTGGTGTTGGTTTTAACCTACAAAATGAGATTTCAAAGCTAAAGATCTCTGTTCCATTTAATGAGTTATTGAGAAACACTGAATACAGAGATACTATCACAAAAATGGTCAAGAACCAAGGAGAATGGCAGTCTGATATTTTAGAATTGAATGATGATAATCCTGCTATTTCATTTGGATCAAAAGTTGAAAATATGGAAGGTGAAGAGGTTCCTCCTTTCTATTTAAGTCTAAATGTGCATGACAAAGTGGTTCATAATGCTATGTTGGATTCTGGGGCATCACATAATCTAATGCCCAAAGGGGTGGTAGAAAGTTTGGGATTGGAAGTAACAAGAACCTATAAATATCTGTACTCTTTTGATTCCAAAAGGGTAAAATGCCTTGGATTAATTAAAGACATGGTGGTAACCATGAACAAACTACCTTCTAAAACTATAGTCATGGATGTGGTAGTGGCAGAAATCCCACCCAAATTTGGGGTATTGCTGTCAAGATCTTGGACTTCCAAGCTGAAAGGCAGTTTACAGATGGATATGTCATATGCTACTATTCCAGTTCCAGATGGGAGCAAAAGATTATATAGTGAAAAAAGAACTCCATATGTAGTAAGCAGTCAGGATAAACCTGAAGTTCATCACATATATGCTGTTGACACTAATTTGGGGTCTTCTATTTTCTTTAATGATGTTGTCCCACATGATGTAAAAAAAACATTGCAGGAAAAGTCTGAGGAAAATAATGAAAAAGAAGTTTCGGAACAGGACGCTCTGGAAGCAAAAGAGAAAAAAGAAGGCCAATGGATTATGTACTTTGATGGATCTATTGCAAAACTTGGTGCTGGGGCTGGTGTATACATAATTTCTCCTATTCATGATTTCAAAGCTTTATCATACAAATTGCTATTTGAATGCACAAATAATGTAGCAGAGTATGAGGCTTTATTATTAGGATTACATGCTTTGAAAGATTTGGGGGCTCAGAGAGTCAGGATCTTGGGAGATTCTGAGTTGGTAATAAACCAGGTAAATGAGAGTTATCAAACCAGGAATCCTCAGATGAGGGCTTATAGAAACGAAGTATGGGATATGCTTGGTAATTTCTTCACGGAGCATACAATTCAAGTCGTTCCCAGGGTTGAAAATTTGGTGGCTGGTTCCATTAGAGGAAATTTCAACTCAAAATGGGCCTCCTAAAATGAATTAATAAAATAATAGTTAAAATAATAAAATAATATTTATTAATTTTGGAGGAAGAAAAGAAAAAAACTACTTTTTTGTTTGTATTTTTGACATATCTCCCTGTGTTTTTACTCAAATTTCGATCGGGAGAGCTCATTCGATGCGGAATTAAATTCTGCATCCAACGAGTACCCACTCGACATACTTTTGATGGACCCCTCTACCCTAAAAACAAGAAATACCTAAAAAATGGAATGATGATGTCATCATTCTATTTTTTGAGGTATTTCTTGTTTTTGGGGCAGAGGGGTCCGTCAAAAGTATGCCGAGTGGGTACTCGTTGGATGCAGAATTTAATTCTGCATCCAACGAGCTCTCCCGATCGAAATTTGAGTAAAAACACAGGGAGATACGTCAAAAATACAAACAAAAAAAGTAGTTTTTTTATGATACCTATCCCCAAATTTATATTAAAAAAATGTTTAAGACCTATACGGTATTTCAAATTTAAAGCAATTTCATTGGCTAACACATGATGACATGGAATTTGAATAAAAGTTAAAAGGCCCATTTTGAGTTGAAATTTCCTCTAATGTTTAGCAGTATCAGCTGGAAAATTTGAAACCCCAATGGCTAGTAAAAAAGAATACCGGGTGGAGATTATGAACAGACCCTCTATCCCGGACAATTCCAAATACTGGCAGGTGTTTGAAGATGATATGCAGATCCAAAGATTTTTAGAATTATCAGGAGATTTTGTAAATACTCATTTTGACAATGAAAATGATAATAATGGGACCCTTGGAGATGGTGAAGAAATTGAAACAGAAGAAGAGGATGCTAAGAAGTTAAGGAAAACCTTGGGAGGTAAGGATATTATCCAGCTGAAAAATAATTTCATACCAAGAGGCCTGATCCCTTTAGAAAATCTCTTTGATCAAAATGATGTTGCCAAGAACCCCAAAGTGAAACCTGTTGGAGATGCGGTTGAATATAAAAACATTGGCACTGAAGAAAATCCTAAAATCCTAAAATCCTAAAATTATCCAAGAAGCTGCCTGAGAGGGAGAAAGAGGAGTATGTAAAGTTGATGAAAAAGTATACAGATGTGTTTGCTTAGAGTTATGAATACCTCAAAGAATATGATACATCTATCATACAACACACTATTCCTATAAAGCCTGAGGAGAAGCCTTTTAAACAGAAACTCAGGAGGATCAACCCTAAATTGCTCCCTGTGATTGAGAAGGAAATAAAGAAGTTATTTGATGCCAAGATCATTGTAACACTCAGATTTTCTAAATGGGTTGCGAATTTGGTCCATGTCAGGAAGAAGAATGGAGAGATAAGACTGTGCATAGACTTCCGCAATTTGAATAAGGTCTCCATGAAAGACAACTATCCTCTACCTAAGATGGATCATGTACTGTAGCAAGTGTGGGAGCTGAAAGGATTTCAATGCTGGATGGCTTTTCCGGGTATAATCAGATCAAAGTGTTACCAGAGGATCAAGAGAAAACTGCCTTTACTACACCCTGGGGCACTTTCATGTATGCGAAGATGCCTTTTGGTTTGATGAATGCAGGCACCACTTTCCAGCGAGCTATGGACATTGCCTTTGCAGGAGAAATTGGAAATTTCATGGTAATTTATATGGATGATATCACAGTCTACTCAAAGTCTGACAGAGAACATCTGCATCATCTGGAGAGGGTTTTCACCAAGTGTAGGAAATATGGCATATCTTTGAACCCTAAGAATTCTAATTTTGCATTAGAAGAAGGAAATATGCTAGGCCATATAATATCCAAAGATGGCATAAATATTGATCCTGAAAGAGTAAGTGCAATTCTGAAGGTAGGAGAACCCACAAGCAAAAAGGAGATACAATCATTTCTGGGACAGGTAAATTTCTTGAGGAGATTTGTACCAATCTTTGTTGAGATTTTGATGAATATTACAAATATGTTGAAGAAGGGTCATGAAATAAAGTGGAATACTAAAGCTAAGGATTCATTTCGGGAAATCAAGAAAGCAATCTCAGAAGCCCCTGTTTTGGTAAGTCCATATTTTGCCAAATATTTTTCAGTATTCTCATATGCTTCGGAACATACTATAGCAACAGTATTATTGCAGAAAAATGATGGAAATTTGGAACAACCCATAGCCTTTTTTAGTAAAATGCTACGGGATGGGGAATTGAAATATGACATCATGGAAAAGCAGGCCTATGCTTTGGTTAAAGCATTAAAGGATTTCATAGTATATGTTTTGCATTCCCATGTAATTGCACATATTCCAACCGCTGCAATAAAAGCAATTTTGACTCAACCAGATCCAGAAGGCAGGAGGGCGAGATGGATAGCTACATTATTGGAGTATGATATAGAAATAAAGCCCACGAAGCTGGTTAAAGGACAAGGGTTAGCAAAGATGATGGCAAACTCAAATTGTGAATCTTTACAGATCAATTTTTTGACTCACCAGTCTGACCAGTTGGGTACAGAGATAGAAGTGATGGTTGATTTTGTGGCCTCTCCATGGTATTCTGGTATTGTATATGTCCTCTGAAATTTGCAAGCACCAGAAGGATTAAGTAAATCAAGAGCAATATCTGTAAAGTTGAAATCTGCTAAATTTTGTATCATAAATAAATATCTTTATTGGAAAGATCCTAGATGAGTTCTACTAAATTGTCTCTTGGAAGATGAAGCTCAGCAAGTTACCAAAGAATTTCACCAGGGAGACTGCGGGGGACATCATTCTTGGAAGGTGACTGCAAACAAAATCCTGAGAGCTGGTTATTATTGGCCTACATTATTCTCATATGTATATAAAGAAATCAGCAAATGTCATCAATGCCAAATTTTCGACGGTAAGAGAAAGGTACTACCTCTCCCTTTGAATCCAATAATAGTTGAGGATCCTTTCCAGCAATGGGGTTTGGATTTTATTGGTGAAATAAACCCCAATTCATCAGGTCAACACAAGTGGATCTTGACAGCTACAGACTATTTTACTAAATGGATAGAAGCAATTCCTACCAGGAGGGCCACTGAAAAGGTGATCATGGATTTTCTTGAAGAAAATATATTGGCTCGATTCGGGTGTCCAAAAAGGATAGTAACAGACAACGCAGCTGCTTTCAAATCTAAGAAAATGATTAATTTTTGTCATAAGTATCACATAAGCCTCAACCATTCGACTGCCTATTATCCTCAAGGAAATGGATTAGCTGAATCTTCAAATAAAAGCCCGGTGAGGATTATCAAAAAGCTGTTGGAGGATAATAAGAGGTCCTGGCATACCAAACTAAAATATGCTCTATGGGCTGACAGGATTAGCACTAAAAGAGCAATCGGCATGTCTCCATTCCAACTAGTGTATGGGGCTGAAGTGATTTTTCCAACATCATTAGGGGTACCAGTTATGAGATATTTCTAGGATCAACAAGAAGAACCAAATCACATACAGTGAAGGATAAATCAGATCATTGAGCTAGAAGAACGAAGAAGTAAGGCTTATGACAAAGTGCAGTCACATCTGGAGAAAATGAAGAATACTTTTGACAGAAGAATCAAGGAAGAGCAGTTTCAGATTGATGACCTGGTTTTGAAGTGGGATGCTCCTAATGAAGACAAGCATGGAAAATTTGACCCTATGTGGGTAGGACCTTATGTTGTTGCTGGATACAGAGGAAAAAATTCATTTTTGCTGGAATATACAAATGGGGTTCTTCTAGAGAGTAACCCTGTAAATGGAAGATATCTAAAGCATTACCTATCCTGAGGAGGAAGGTAAAATTTGTATCATAGATTGTACATACTTATTTTTCTTTACAAATAAATATGAATGGTAAGCCGAGTGGGTTTGAAGCTCGTAGTGAAAGCCCTAAGATTCAGGAGGCATACCATTCCCTTTCTAAAAATATACAAAAATGATATATTTACAAAAACAAAAGATGGGTTTTTGGGAGTTATTATGCAGAATAAAAAAACAGGCACCTGGTCTACGAGTTCTTTGATACCTCGCAAGGAGGATATCATCCCCAGATGGAGCCAGCTATTAACACCATTATTTATCAAAGGGGATGAAAAATCATGATGAAGAAGAAATAATAGGTTGCTTGTCGAACCTTGGTCAAAATATATATTGTAAGAGTATGATGATACCCCAAATAGGTGATCCCGTTATCAAGGATCTGATGGTGCGAGTTAAAAGGATAGAAATCAATGGCCATGAGTGTCTCCACACTCTCGGAAATGCGAGGAAGATAAAGTATGCCCGGGCATTTATCAGGTGCACAGATCAACGACCATCAATCTGGCTCGGGCAGATCCACGGTCCATATTTAATCCACCTTATGAAATCGTACGTTGGTTAAAGAAACAGAGTCCAGTGGAATCGAGTACATAATAATCGATCCAACGGTGGAAAGGTTAAGTCATATCACATACACGGTTGGGATTGATTCCGGAGCCAAAATCTGCACGGCAGATAAACCCAAAGCACCCAGTGGAATGAGTAGGTGGCCGTTGATCTGACGGTTGAGGATTAAAGGTGAAGTGGATCAATGGCGGTTGGCGATTCTGGAACATAAACTTGCGTGGTGGTTAAAATAATGGAGCCCAGCGGAATTTGATGGGTGCCACCTAATCCAACGGCTCACAAATAAAGGTTGATCGCATCTACGGCTGTGGGCGATTCCAGAACGTGAAGTTGCACGAAGGATAAGGTCAAGAAAATCAGCGGAATTGAATATCTCTTTCCCGATCTAACGACGAAGTAATGAGAGGTTATTTCATCAACGGTTGGAGATGTTTCAGGGGTGGAGACTTGCACGTGGTTTATTACCAAGACGCTCGGTAGAAGGAGGTGCGTGGCACGTGATCCAAAGGTTAGAAATTAAAGAAGAATCAGATCGATGGTCTTGAATGAATCCAGAGAATGGAAGTGCGCGGCAGATAGGAATAGATGGTGGTTGCGGGAAACAAACTATTGTCCACGTGGTGAATCGTGGTAAGCTCCGGAGACAAAAGTGGTTTACGGAAAGCTGGTGGGGGCCTATAAAAGCAAGGTTGACTTGTATCATTATTATTTTATTTGTTCGGGAAGGGTGAAAAGGACTGGCTGTTTCAGTAGCTTACATTTGTCATATTCGAGCACGCTCTAAGCACGTGCCTCTACAGTCAGCTAGGTAAGGCTTAAACCCTGTAGTTCCTCCGTCCAAATTACCTTTCTAAATTGAGTAATGGACTAGGGGAAATAAATTCAAGTGTCTGGTCAGGTCGTAGACGACAGGGAAGAGTTTTTAGTGGACAGAGATAAGAGCGTGTGCGACCCCTTCCTGTCCATAGGGAGCGTGTCTGTTAGTAAGGAGAAATTGTGGTATTATAACTCACAAGGGAACGATGTATTAAATGTCTGTAAGTCTTTCCTGTATTACTTCGCTCTTGAGTAGACCTTCCATTTCCCGGAATTTGCAGAGTGGTGTGTTGTAAACTACTCTCCCTCCCAGAGAATAATTGTGAGTCGATTTGCATCCAGAATACTTTGTAAAATTGATGCCACAGTAATCAGAGAAAATTCAGTCTGCCTGAAAATTACCCTGTTAATCGTGAGTCGATAAATGAGTCGGTCCTTGCTTATTTTTATAAGAATTGTGAAAATGAGAATCGCTGTCATTTCCTATCTAATATTTTAAAAGAAGGTCAATCCCTTGATGGTTTTTTCCTGCCCTACCCCGTGCACATTTTCAAAAATGAAGTCCAAATGGTCGTGTCTCTAGTTCGTCAAGTATTAGGCCTAGATGATGATTGTCGTGTAGGCGATGTCATCCTTGGTTTTTTATTAAGAATAAGTTCCTTAAGCCTTGAATCCCAGTCAATTCCTGTGTTTAATTTTGATGAATATATCGCTGAAGCAATCCATCTTCAGTTAACTGAGTTTCCAAAAGTTCGGTTCTTTAGGTTTCAGACTTACTTGCTCAACATTTTGTTATGCTTCAATGTCACCGAGTTGAAATTTTTAAGTACTCTGTGCTCTTCTGATTTGCCCAAGCAAATCAACATGATCGAATTTGCTAATTCGATCATGTCGAAAATGTACAAAATGTTATTTGATGAGGATTTGCCCCGCGTTCTGGATGAGATGAATTGTTTAATGCAGTCTTCACCCGAATATTGGGTTGGAGACTGGTTTCTGTACAGGGATTACACTGTGTTGAGAATATATGGGTTTACCAGTCAGCCTTAGAAGTTACCTGCCTTTTTAACCCTGAGGGTTTTCGCACTTGAATTTATGAGGCAGAGGTTGCTCTCTGAAGAAGAACATTTTGGTGCTTTCAAAAAGTCTTCAAACATTAAATTTCCACTTAAAGTCGGCTCTTTCATTTTTAAAAGTAAAGGCGCCTTAATATTCATAGAGAAGTTGCTGGAGAATATGGATTTCCAGAAGGATTCAAAAGTGAATTATGATCCACATCATGTTATATCCCTAAGGAAACAAGCCAACAAGAATAAACCATTTGAGCACCAGTCTGTTGAAAATCTGGCTGAAATAGCCAATCTGTTACAACTCAAGGAAGATCCACATGCTGCACCAATTACAGTATCAGAAAATACCAACATTGTAGTTAAGAGGAGTTCATCTGAAATTGAGAGTATGGAGGTAGATGAAGATGGGTCCCATAAAAGGGCAAAGCTGCTTGAAGGTGGTGAAATGGTAAATGAGGAAGTTTCTGATGGTTTCAAAAGGGTTTCCCTAATTCCCATGAAAACCGTGCAAGTAAGTCAATTATCTTTTAAAAATGTAGAGGGTGATGTAGACAGTTCAGAAGCAAGCCCGGTATTTAAGTCGAAGGAAGAGCTCAAAGCCAGCTATACGGAGAAGAGGAAACAGTCTCTAGAGGAGACAAGAAATTTGCTCCCGAGAGTGAGAATTTTGTACAGTTCAAAAACCTCTCTAGTTTCTGCTAGAGATGCTAAGAGAAATACATTTAAGATGGCTATAGTAAACGACAAAAAGATGTCTGAAATGGAGATCCGGCTGGACAAAATCAGTACTCCGGATAAGATACAACTTCACAAACAAACCAGTGACATCATTTACTCAGACTTATTGCAATCCATGGTAAGGATTAATAAATTGCAAGTTTTGATAGACAAATTAGAAATTCAATTGAAGCATGAGAAAGTTGAGAATAAAGCAAATTTCATTCAGATTAGAAAGCTGCAAGCAAACATTGTTAGTTTAGATAACACCCAGGTAGTCAAGAGGATGCTAGAGGAAAAAGACAATGCACTCCAGGTCTTAAAGAAAAAGCTGAAGATCCCAGGTTCAGAGCACGTCCAATTAGCTGAATTAATGGCTTTGCAAGAGGAAAAGGATAAAGTCCATCAAGAGATGATGGAGTACAAATGAAAAGCTGTCGAGCTGCAGGAAGAAAAGGACAGGTGAGAGGCCGAGCGGAGTGAACTATTATCTCAGATATCCTTAATGAAAAAACACCAAAGTGACGAGAAGGAAATTATGGAAGAGTTAATGAGTCAAACCCCCGCTGATGAAGACCTGTTCGTTGTGAATATCCACAAGCCATTGGATGATTTTTCTGCCGATGATTTGCTGGTGCCCATGTCCCAGGTGAGCTTGAAAGAGGAAGCAATTAAAGAATTGAAGGCAGAGAATGAAAAGATAAAAGCTGAATTGGCCAAAGTAAGTGAAAGTAAAAAGCAAATATTATAGGATAGAAATCAGTTGCAGAAAAAATTCAACGAGCTAAAGGAGAAAAGCATTGGGAAAGGCCCTCTTCAGGGGGCAAAACATATCATTTGGGATACCTTGTCGATAGAGATTACCAAGTTCCGACACTATCTAAATTTTATTGATGATTTGAATATACTGATAAATTTGGCGCACCAGAGATTAAAGCTGGTAAATGAACATATGGATAAAAGACCTCTTACTATAGCTCAGAACACACCGAATTTTCTAAATTCACTAACATATCAGAAATTGCACAATATGGGCATAAAAGACAGAGTATCAATAGTGCTGTGGGCAAATAAATTCATCCACAAGAATCACTTAATCAAGACGGTCCAAGATAAATCAGAAGGATTGCTTTTGCAGGTTAATAATTTCAAACAGGATTTTAAAGAGCTGTTCAAAGACGGATTGCCTTCCTTCTGGGACGAGGAGGGACGGATGTTCTCACAGGAACATTATCATAACCTACTTGTCCAGTTCCACATGGACCACTCCAAATTTAATGATTTGGAGAAAATCCTATCAGGGAGAACCATTGTGGATATGTTAACAGAAGATTTCGAAATCCTACAGAAGTTCGCAATTATCAGAAGCAAATTGCCCAAGAAATCTTATGAAGCATATATTGAGCTCGAAGTATCAATTTGGGAAATGATGGAGTGTGACACCCCAAGTTTGGAGCAGTGGAAAGCTACGGAGCGGTTTGGAAAGACCAAGTATATTATTCATTCCTAGAAACAGGCGTTATGCACGTGGAAGTTGATGGGGCAAAGACGTGGAGCTTGCTGGGTGAAAGTTTGTTATCAAGTTGATTTTTACTTTATGATCTGTTAGGATTGGAGTTGTAACAAACTTCCTAGGAGTTAGGAATTCAGTTACAAAACTCTAAATTAAGCTGATCATTTAGTTATTGATCTTCTTGGAAGACCTATTATTTTATGTATAAATTTGCATCTTTTTTAAGAGATGGGGGTTGGAACCCATCGGGTGGTGGAATAATTGTGGAGAACATATCTATTTTTGGGTAACAAAGTGAATGCATGAGAGTTTTGCCAGAGATTCCTATGTCGTTGATATTACAGTATGTGCTTCTTTCTTTATGTGATTGTATTTTCCTTGTGTAACACTCCATTTTGTTTCTTCCTCATATCTGGAATATAGCGTTAGATGATTATAATTCATATGTTTATGCTCTAGTCATCATTTCAGATATTATATGATTTTTTCTGCTAAAGTTGATATAGAATTCATCCTTGTTGATGCTCTGTATTAATGGGTTGTTTCCTCATCTCTTCTGTTTCACCTGGATTAATTTGAATGACTGTGATGATGTGATTATCTTGCCTTTGATAAATCTCGTGTATATGTATTTGTGATACATTTATATTGTATATGACTCCATTCCCAATGGTTCTATGATTGTTTCATCCAAATAAGCAAATCTTTAAATGTTATTTTATATCTGGTCCTGTTAAATTTGTATTGAGAGATCCCTCTCTGAAAGAAAATACCAGTTTCTTTCTAAAGTGGTTTTGCTGTTACCTTGGAGTTTACCTTTTACAACCTGGGTACATTCTAAGTGCTAACACACTATATGACCTATAGGAGAACGCACGCCTTGGGAGGTGGGGAGTACAAAGTTTCCCTTCTCCAAGTCCCCTAATACAATAGTATTACTAGGACAGAGGGGGGTTGTAGAAAAGGAAAAGCATGGAAAGGATATAAAATCCTTTTTCAGTTCGAAAACCATGTAGAAAGGTGCCTTTGACCATGAAATTACACACACCCATGGAAGGACATGTTGCTGATTCAACTACAGACAAGTGGTCAAGCCCAGTCAGCAATGAGTCATCAGAAGCATCTTTAACGTTGTTTTCATGACCTGCAAGCTCAGAAACAAAAGCGACGTGCTTCCATCTAGATTGAGAATGAACATTAGCTCCATATATAATGTCTATTTTAATATATGTAAACCATGGTAGTATTACCACGCTCTAACTTGTTAGTAGTTGATTATGATTATAAACAGTTTCATGTCTTGTTTTGAGGATTAGCGTCGGGGACTGAGATAGTATAAATTGCTCCCCACAGAGGGGAGAAGGGTTGGGAATTTCAAGAGCAGAGGCTCTCCACTGTAATGTGTTTCAAGCTTTCTAGATATATATGAATAAAATTATAGAGGAATGATAATCCTTTCATGGCAAAGATTCATGTGTTGTCTTTTTCTTCAATAAGTAACTTTTTTATGTGAATGTTTATCATGTTTTTCATTCTAGTTTGTATTTGATTTTCATGTTTGAGAATTAGTGTATATATCGTCTATAATTCGTCATTAGTGTATATGGTCCAGGCCTTCCAAAACAGGGTTTTTCACCAGTGGATGCGAAAATGGCTAAGTAGCCTCAGAAAGATGCCCGCCCTAAATTATGGGTTAGAGTTAATACCCACAGCACATCAAGGTCTTGTAGATTGGTCTTCAGCCTACTTGACCATGTCTTCAGATTGTCTTGGAAGTGGATGAAGAAAATATTATGGACCTTTCAAAAGGATTTTTAAGCATATTAGACCAAATTGGGAAACAGGTCTAAGTATGGAATTGGTGTTAAATCTGCCCAAGTGTCCTTAAGGAAATGCCCACAATGCCTCATAGGATGATGTGAAAAATGTATTCAAAATGTGAGTCTCTACAGTGTTGTATGGAGCATACAACCATGTCACTTGCCTCACCAAACTACAACTTATATTTAAGGAAGAATTGGTCCAAGGAGCCTTAGTCAAAATTGGTCCCAGCAGCCTTAAGAGAATGCCCGCCAAAATTCATGGTTTGAGAAGAATTCCCACACCATGGTACCATCCTATGGCTAGTTGGTTTGGATACCTATTCATAATTTGAGTTTGCTTTAATATTTCTTGAGGTGAAAGATACAGGCCTACCAAAATAGGGTGTTTCACCGGTGGATGCAAAAATGGCTAAGTAGCCTAAGAAAGATGCCCACCCTAAATTACGGGTTAGAGTAAATGCCTGCAGCACATAGGGGTATTGTAGATTGGTCTTCGGACTACCTGACCATGTCTTCAAACTGTCTTGGAAGTGGATGAAGAGAAAGTTATGGACCTTCTAAAAGGGAGTTTTAGGCAGATTAGTCCAAATTGAGAAATGTGTCTGAAGTATGGAATTGGTGTTAAATCTTCCCAAGTGGCCTTAAGGAAATTCCTGCCATGCCTCATAGGATGATGTGAAAAAAATATTGAGAATGTGAGTTTCTAGAGTGTTGTATGGAGCATACAACCATGTCACTTGCCTCACCAGAGAGTCTCTAAGGTGGAAGATGTCAACTTGCCAACTTTGTGAAAATTTGGAAATTTACTAAGTATGAAAAAGTAGTCAAAACTACTCTAAGAGAATATAAATGCACGCCATAATTTATAGGAGAATATAAATGCTTGGGGCACATGGGGGTCCTGTAGATTGGTGTTTTTCCTACTTGACCATGTCTTCAATTTGTCCTAAAAGTGCCCGAGGGAAAATTTATGGACCTACCAAAACAAGGGTTTGTGCCAGAGCAAGCAAAAATGGCTAACTAGCCTCAGAAAGATTCTTGCCCTAAATTATGGGTTAGAGTAAATTCCTGTACCACATGGGGATCTTGTAGTGTGTTGGTTTTTATACCTAAACATGGTATTATTTATCCTTAAGCATGTTTGAAGGCAAAGTTATGAATCTGCCAAAATGAGGTTTCATATTAAATTTTGGATAAAGTCCTGAAAATGACCAAGTGTTGGAAAACTGGCTCAGGTAGCCTTAAGAAAATCCCTGCCACAAATTGTGTGTTGAAGAAAATGCCTGCACCGTATGGGGATATTGTAGATTGATATTTTTCCTACCTGATCATGTCTTTAGATGATCTTGGAAGTAACTGAGGAAGAATTTATGAACCTACCAAAATAGTGTTTTAGGCAAATTGGACTAGACTAAGAAAATTGTCCTAGTGTTGGAAAAACTGGCTCGTGTGGCCTTGGAAACATTCCCGCTATACCTTATAGGTGTATGATAAAAATTATCTGAAAATATCATCCTATAACTTGTTGAAGAGGCTATCTCACCATGGTCTCAGTTCTCAAAGAATATATTTGATGACAAAGAAAATGGTCTGCCAAAACAGAGTTTCAGGTTGTTTTGAACTATTCCAGTACTGGAAAAACTGCCTCAGTGGCCTTAGGGAAATGCCCACCCTATCTCATTGGATGATGAAAAAAATAATATGAAAGTGTTAGGCTATAGCTTGTTAATGGATGCATCTAACCATGGTCTCAGTTATCTTGTGGAGTGTTTTATGACAAAGATATAAATCTGCCAAAAGTAAGAAAAATATTATTTTGCATTTTAAGAACACAAGAAAATTGGTTAAATGTTATTTTCAGGAAATTGAAAAGGCATTTTGAAATATCCACAAGGAGGGGTTATTTTGATGACAAAATTCATCAGGTAGAATAGTCATGTTCCTTAGTGAACTGAATATCTAGCCATACCTTCAGGTTGTCTTATGATGGTCTCATATGCAAAATATCAATCTGCCAAAAATAGGAAAAATAATATTTTGCATAATGAGAACAAACGAAAATTGACCAAGTGTTAAAAACAGGAGTTTGAGAGGCTAGTTGGAAATGCCCGCTAAGGGTTGTCTTTGTGTAAGTAAATTTATCAAATGTCATAGATCCATTCTTTGGTAAGTTTTCCATCTGCTCCTCACTTTAGGTCTCCATATAATGTTCATACGTGTGAAATAGGAGTCTGCCAAAATGGGAATAAATATGTTTTGATTTTCAAAAGAGGTTGAGAAGCTATTTTGAGATGCTTGCTAGAGGTTGTGTGTGTGTCAATAGATTTATCTCGTGATATGGTCTTGTTCATTGTTGAAATGACTATCAATATGTGCTTGTAGGTTTCCTTATGGTGATCACATGAGGGAGAAATCAATCTACCATAGTAGAAGAAAATTTGTTTTTACAAGCTAGAAACAATTTTGTCTGTGTTAAATTAAATGGTTTGGAAGCCTATTTTCAAATGATCTCCAGATAATGCATGTGTATCAAAAATTTCAAAAGGTGACATCGATCTGATCCTTATTGAGGTGGCTATCAAGCCATACTTTCAGTTTGCATTATGATGGTCATATATACAAAAGATGGACTTGCAAAGTTAGTGAAAAATAATAATAAAAGTTTATTAAATAAGAAGCTACATGAATGTATTTAGAACAATAAACAGAAATTTAATAAAAATAATTGAGACAGATTTTTGAAGAGACGCATCTTACTACTGGAGAGATGCAATGTTTATAAGAATTTTTAAGTCATTATTTCATTAAAACAATAAATAAATAAAAGAGATCCAAAGAGGTGTCTAAGCATGATGACATGGATAAGTAGCCTCAAAAAGATGTCTGCCCTAAATTATGGGTTAGAGTAAATGCCCGCAGAACATGGGGGTCTTGTAGTGTGTTGGTTTTTCTACCTAACCATGGAATTATTTCTCCTTAAAAATGTCTGAAGAAAAAGTTGAATCTGCCAAAATGAGGTTTTAGAATAAATTTTGGAGAAAGTCCTGAAAATGACTAAGTGTTGGAAAACTGGCTCAGGTAGCATTAAGAAAATGCCTACTACAAATTGTGTGTTGAAGAAAATTCCCACACCATATGGGGGTCTTGTAGATTGATATTTGTCCTACCTAATCATGTCTTCAGACTGTCTTGGAAGTAGCTGAGGAAGAAGTTATGAACCTGCCAAAATAATGTTTTAGGAAGATTGGACAAGACTAAGAAAATTGTCCAAGTGTTGGAAAAAATGGCTCATGTGGCCTTGGGAAAATGCCCTCAATACCTTATAGGTGTATGATCAAAATTATATGAATCTATCATCCTACAACTTGTTGAAGAGGCTATCTCACCATGGTCTCAGTTCTCAAAGAATATTATTTTTCATTTTAAGAACACAAGAAAATTGGTTGTGTTAGATTTGGGAAATTGAAAAGGCATTTTGAAATGCCCGCAAGGACATGTTATTTTGATGATAAAATTCATCAGGTAGCATAGTCATGTTCCTTGGTGAACTGAATATGCATCCATACCTTCAGATTGTCTTATGATGGTCTCATATGCAAAATATCAAGTTGCCAAAAATAGGAAAAATAATATTTTGCATAATGAGAACAAAAGAAAACCATACCAACTGTTAAAAACAGGAGTTTGAGAGGTCAGTTGGAAATTCCTGCCAAGGGCTATATTTGTGCAAGTAAATTTATCAAATGTCATGGATCCATTCTTTGGTAAGTTTTCCATATGCTCCTGACTTCAGGTCTCCATAGAGTGTTCACACGTGTGAAATAGGAGTCTGCCAAAATGGGAAGAAATATGTTTTGATTTTCTAAAGAGGCTAAGAAGCTATTTTGAAATGTTTG
Organism: Pseudotsuga menziesii; assembly: GCA_001517045.1. NCBI lineage: Eukaryota > Viridiplantae > Streptophyta > Pinopsida > Pinales > Pinaceae > Pseudotsuga > Pseudotsuga menziesii. The sequence continues at coordinate 257,110 of LPNX010560288.1, forward strand.
CTAGAGGTTGTGTGTGTGTCAACAGATTTATCTTTTGATATTGTCTTGTTCATTGTTGAAATGGATATCTAGCCATGCTTGTAGGTTTCCTTATGGTGACCACATGAGGGAGAAATCAATTTGACAAAGTAGAAGAAAAATTGTTTTTACTTGAAGTTAAAAACAATTTTGTCTAAGTGTTAAATTAAATAGTTTGGAAGCCTATTTTCAAATGATCTCTAGATAATGCGTGTGTATAAAAAAGTTCAAAAGGTTACAGGTATCTGATCCTTGTTGAGGTGGATATCTAGCCATACTTTCAGTTTGCATTATGATGGTCATATATGCAAAAGATGGACTTGCAAAGTTAGTGAAAAATAATAAACATAGTTTATTAAATAAGAAGCTACATGAATGTATTTAGATAAATAAAGAGAAATTTAATAAAAAGAATTAAGATAGAGTTTTGAAGAGACACATCTTACTATTGGAGAGATGCAATGTTTAGAAGAAGTTTTAATTGATTATTTCAATAAAACAATAAATAACAAACATAGATTTGAAGAGATGTCTAAGCATGATGGCATGGAAAGGTGTAATTGGAACAAGACATGAAGGACATAGATGACTAAGGACATGCATAATAACATTGAGAAGCAAGCATGACAAGCATGGAACATCTAGAGAGTCAAATGGCCCATACTGTGATCATTTGAATATGATTTGGGAAAGACAAAGATGTTGGTGCAAAGATGACAAGGAGATGGTGACATGAAAATAGACAAGCAAACTTGATGACAGAGATGGTTGTGGGCATGATAATATTGGTAGAAAAAGACGTTGAAATTGAGTTCAAGCCTTATCTCACTTATTCACCCCCCCTTTTAGTGAGCATTGTGTCTAACAAATTGAAGTTTTCATTGATGCCAACAAGTGTTGTGCAATGGCCTTTGATTTACTCAAAAGGAGACCTTGATAATTTGGGGATTGGAACACTAAGTGGCCCAAATGGTCCAACCAAAAAGTTTCCCTTATACTGTAGAAAGTAATTAACACTGTTTCTATGGAAAATAACTTAGTGGAGCATCAGGTCTATAAAAAAAAATTAATTGGCTAGAGTCATTGCTGACTGGACCCTCTTGTTGCAATTACTCTTGTTTAAATAAAAGGAGGGAGTTGTAGGGTTGTTAAATTTGTTCGTAAGGTACATGAATTGAAGAATACAACTGTTATTTTGAGCCTTAATGCACCCTCAATGTTAGTTTGTATCCCCCAAAAAAGGATGCATGCTTACCTTTTATGAATTTACGGCTAGATGATTGTTGCAAAGTATGACTGATCTCTCTAGTTTTGGATATGGTTGATAAAGAAATACGGGCTCAATCTATGCTCAATCAATCACCAACAACTTTGTCACAACTATAGAAAATGTGCTAAGTGATACAGCTTGGAATGCTCCCACAAAGGAGCTGTAAACCAGCAATATAAAAGGTAAAATTATCTATGTTGACATCGTATAGGTAACTAGGTTGTAGTAGCAGAGATAACTGCAATGAGGTAGTCAGTTTCATGGAAATTACTATTTATCCATGGTGACATCATATATGAACAATTGTAAACATCTCTATGCAAAATATAAGGGCACATGGATGGCCTAAGACAGGGGTATAGGCGGCTTTTTCCATATACATAAAATATTATACCACACATAGCCAGTCAGACCCAGACGCAAGAAAAAAGATGCAACAACTAGGGCAAAAAATCAAATCTATTTTATTATTATTGAGGGTTTGCATTTCATAATTTCTCTCTATGATCGGAAAGAACATACAAGTAATATTTTGCTTTGATGTTTAGTGCCAGCTTCATGCTTGCTAGCTTGAATATGAACTGAGAATATGAACCGAGGGAGGGCTAGAATTAACTTCTCACCCATAACAGGTTTACTCTGTTATGAAAATAGCGAGATATTCTTAGTTAGATGTGGATGAAAATTCATGAGTTAACCCACGCATAAACAACCAAGAGCCATTGAAATCTAGCATTGGTTCGGAGGCTGTGCAAAGATAGCCATATATCGTTCATATAGAGACGAAAGTTCGTTGAAAATTAAAAAATGTTGATATTACCATGGTTTTTCTACCATGGTAAAAAAATGAAGTATCAATCCATGAATGTTCAAAACGTGGAAATATTTCATGGAAAAATCCGCCCAAATGTATTAGTGTTAATTTAAAGGTCTCCCTCTGTCGATATCAACACATCTATTCCTGAGGATAGACCCAAAGGTACTTGTATCCTGCTTTCATCCACCTCATTGATGAGTTCCTTAGAGCACTTGAAAGGATTCATTAGTGTCTTTCAGGTTGGTTATGTTTCATGTGCTCAACTTTAGCTACATCATCACACCCTGGAAATTCGTATAGGGTATTGGTCCATTCATTGTTTGGTCGAAGACCCCGGTTCTCACCCGACTCTAGCACATTGGTGAGTCTACTATGGGACCCATACAGTCTCATGTCCCTTGTTATTTCTGGGCTGCGTTGGCAACAGTGTTCAGTAGCTCCTAGTGTTATGCTTCCATGTATCTCCAATAATTGATGCTTCATATTATACTACAGAGATTCTGACTCTCAGTCATTGAGTCCCTCCAATTATGTACACATCCATATCTAGCAGAGAATCAATTGTGTTGATATTGCATTCTATTAGAAATTGTTCTGTTGCAGCTGCAACCTTTTCCCAATTTTTTTTTTTAAATTTTGGACCCTTCTTTTATTTTTACCTAGCCTAGGATCATTTGGTTTCCTGAAATCTGTCATTCCTCTACTATAAATTTTGATCTTTTGAAGATAGAACTAGGGTAAAAATTTTTTTTCTTCATTTCAGGATTTGAATGATCTAAAACTGTCGTTTTTCTAGCCAATGCAAAAATACGATGGAGTTTTATTTTATTGTTCAGAGCTTAACGTCTGATTTTTGATGATTTTTTCATCATTGTCGGGAGTTTGTTGAAGATTGATTAGGGGCATTAGTTCTCTATGCCGCTGACGTTTCAAAAGGGAAATGATGAACATTTCTTTTTCTCGCCAATCCATGGCCTTTATCACCTTGTGGTTTTATTGTTTAAACCTTGACTGTCGATGATTTGATTTCCCTTTATTGCTATCGAAACGATTTTTCACAGTGGTCGGAGGTTTAATCCTCTATGTCACCAACGTTTCGGAGGGAAGTTAGTGAGTAGTTAGAGGTGAGTCTTTCTGCTCGCCAACACCGTGAAATATTTTAGTGGTTAGTCTTTCCGATCTCCGATACATGACTAGGGAAACATTTAGTGCTCAGAATCACCAACACTATGACAGCGCTTAGATTTAATTCGTCAATGATTTTATTTTGTCGTGGGACCCGTAGTTTGTCTGGAGCCCACCATTGCCACTGTTAAGTGAACTATTTGCCCAACGTCTAGAGCTTCTGACCGCTGATAAGGTTTTTCCTGTCTATTCTTTTACCAAGGGTTATATATAGAGGTGGAGCATTTTTTTATTATTTATCCTTGTGGAAACTTGCATCTGCTCCATTTCTTGTCAATTGAGTTGTTTAGCTTGCCTAGCTATCTGCATTTGACTCATTGGCATGCTATCATGGAGGTTTTGGATCATCACGCTGATTGCACAGTGTTTTTCTAGGTAGGCAAACCGCGGTTTCCTTTTTCTTGATTTTTATTGGTCGTTTTGAGAACCATGGTTTTCCTTGGTTACGTTTTCCTGTAGTTGTGTAGTCATCCATTTAGAATGAATATTTATCCTTGCAGTATGCTTATTAGCTAGTTTGACAATTTTCTTTGGTTGTTGGGGTTTTTTTTTAGCCTGCATTTTGAGCCGTTATGGTTGTTTTATCCCTATCTGAAAGATTAGGTGGTCGATGTAGACAAGCGTTATGCTGTCTGCACCACCTATTTTGGGGTGGTTTATGGCCATCCGGGGGGGGGGGTTCATTTTTTGTATGCGTTTACCCTATTTTCGTGGGATGACAGAGGTTTTTATTTTTTATCAAGTTGGGGATTTCCGCGATGAGAACAGAGTAGAGGGTCTCATGTTTGAGGATTAGCCTTATTGATAGTGTGGTTCATGTTTTATTGAAGAGTTAGATTATTTTGAATGCAGACCGGATTAAATGATGAGTTTTTCTATAAGGGTTGTGTTCTTAGTTACAGACGGTGGATTTAGAAGATTTTAAGAGACAACTTTCAAGAGTTTCTTTGCCTTGTCATTTTTTCTTTTCATGCATTAATACTCTGTATAGTTAATTTTTAAGAATGCATATGGAAGAGGTAAATAGGTTGATACAGTTTTTATTCATTACTAAAACACTTACTAAAATCTCAAATGGTCTAAGAACATACTGTGTTTATGACAGGGTGACTGTTGCAAAGGAGATATGTCTAAAAGACAAAAGAAGAAGGCTCCAGTTGTGGAAGGAGAACCAAAGGTTGAAATCATCACCAAGGTTGAATACATATATGAAGATACCAAAGCTACCACCGGGGTTGAAATGGATTATAAATGGGGGGAAATATATAGGATGATCACAAATCAGAATGTTCTTGATGGAGGATTTGAAGAGCTGCCTATTTATGCTAACATCGAGAAATCGACTCTTATGAAAGTAGCCACGAGACCTAAGTTGTTCCCATGCTCAAAGGTGATCGGCTAGATTCTTCCTAGGGAAGATGTAACTACGATGATCCTTGAAAATACTGCGAAACAGGGATATGCTATATACAACCCTGCTTATGTCTCCATTGCATATCATCTCCATCCTGTTCAGATTTACCTAACAGAAAGCTGGTTAAAAGAGACAGATTTGGACCTGGTAGAAACAGTGAAAGGAATTATGATACCAGGGAAGAACTTTCGAACCAGGCCATCAAGAGAATATGATACATCCACTCTTCGGACCCCTTATATATTTATAGCACCGATGCTTAATAGAATTTTTGGGAGAGCTCACGGAAAAATATTCAAATTGGGATGGATACCAATTATTTTCTATGTGGCCACTCAAGGAACCATATTCAATTCATCAAACATAGTGTCTAATAGCCTCTCAGCATGCATATCTTCATCTTTGGGAGGGGTATCATAGAAGAAGTCATAGTTCTACATGAGCTCTATCCCCGTTGACTGTATACTATGTACCCAATCTTTTCCAGCCTTGAGGTGTAATTGGGATAGGGACAGGACCCCGATATGCACTGCATATAAATTATTTTGGGCACACAAATACCATGGCTACTACAGAGAAATATGTGAACACTTCATCATGTCGTTGTACACTCTAATTTTCCTGACCGAATGCAATTGCATGTCTGAAGAGGCGTTCAAGGTCATTTAGGAATATGGAGATTATTATTTAACTGAGGAAGGAATGTATATCATAATGTATGGGGGTTCTAGAGCACCTTCTCTCTTCCCTAAATATGCCACTGATTATGTGTTGCATAAAGAGGTAGTTAGGCAAGTATATCTTGATGGGGTGGGGAGTTCTTTGTTCGAGCATAAAAAGGCAACATTTCCTGCCATACCTTTCTGGATAGGGAGTTATAAGTTTTCAAAGGTAAAACAGACTGCATAATTTGAGCAGGAGCTGGAGCACTTCCATTTTGGTGAGATGAACTTTCACAGGAATGATTCCTGGAATAAGGTAGTAGAGCACTACAAGGAGGAAAGCATTAATTTTGAGTATACCAACTTCTGGGACAAGGATGAGGAAACCTTCAGGAGTGCAAAGAATATGACTTCCTTAAAGAAGAGATTTAAACAGAAAATCACTATTGTGGGAGGAAAAGGAAAAACTGTACAGAAGACTAAGACAATTGAAGAAGAAGAGGCCAAAAAGAGGGAAGAAGATGCTAGAATGCTAGCACAAGAGGCAAAACATTGGATGAAGAGTGAAGAAGAAGAAAGAAAGAGAGCTGCAGAGGAAGAAAAAAAGAAGGAAGAGGAGAAGAGAAAAAGGAAGGAAGAAGCAGAGATAAAGAAAAGACAAGAAGAAAGTGAAGGTCTGAGATTAGCAGGATCTAAAAAATACCAACATACCATTGAGTATATGGATACACATGGGGGACATGATCATACAGATCAAGGGCTTGGACAAGATAATCCTGATCCCCAGGATCCTGATGCAACTTCTAGAAGCACTCAAGGGTAAGCTGTGTTTTCTGGAATGAATTTGATACCTTTCATACAGAAAGAAGGAGAAGAGGTCCCTGATTTCAGCACCATTTTATATGACAAGGAAAAGAAAAGGATTGTTAAAAGGAACGAGAAAAAGGTTGAAACTAGGGGACAATCAAGAAAAATGATAACTGACAAAACTTTGGTGTATGGGACAGATGCAGATCCAAGATTGGAAGCAAGGGCTAGGGTGGCATTAACCCAAACTACTGAAGATAATGTAGATAGGATGATGACGGATCTTGAGCAGTCAAGAAAGAACGCAGCTCAATTGAAAGAAACATTGAAGAAAGAGAGGTATGAAGGTCATAAGTTGAAGAGGAAATATGAGGACATGGGGAATGAAGTGAGGACTTCAAAGACAGAACTCCAGACTCTGCAGGAAAATAAGATGGATTTAGAAGTTTCTATAGAGAAAATAGAAAAGGTCTCTTAGAACAACTTAGCAGAATTACAGAGGCTATAGTTAGAGCATCAAGTGTTGAAGACTGAGAAAGATGACCTCTAGGTGTCCTATGAAACTTTGAGTGTAGAAAAGGACCAGCTACAAAGCAGAATTGATGAGTTAGAAGAGGAGAAGGCCACCACAGAAGAAAGGGAAAAGCAATATCAAATTTAGGTGGCAGCCTTGGAAGAACAGAATGCTTCATTGACAACATCACTGAAGGATTCTATAGAATAGAAGATAGACTTTCAGCCTTTAAAAGAACATGTTCTCACTTAGAGAAGGAAAATCCACCATTTGCAAATGCGTGTTGAGGAAGAAAGATGTAAGATTTTGCAAACAGATAGTAGATTAGAAGAGATTTTGAATACTACGTCTTATTTTTTGGACAGATCTCAAGAGATTCTAGAGATTATGATGGGAATAATAGTGTGGATAGAAACAAATGAGGAACCTCCCGCGGAGCTACAAGTTAAATATTGGTAGAGTCTAAAGTAGGGTTATGATTTATTGGAGTTTGCAATCAATATTGCGGAAGGATTCAAGAAAACTATGAAGAAAATAAAGGGGTTATGTGCTGAATACTACAAAAGAGTGCTGGTCACATATAATAGATTCCAGGTTTTTGTAGAAAAAAGATTGGATACGATACCGGAACATGAGCTGTTCATAGAATATCTACAGAACAAATATCAGGAAGACGAGTAGGATATCCAACAAGTCAAGGATCTAGATGAACAGATTCTGAAGAATGTAGTGGCTCATGTAGCAGTAAGTATCCACTTACTAGAAGAACAACTACACCCGAGTCTGGCGAGAATAGGAGTAGTTAAGAATCAGGCTGCTAAGTATGTGATAAATATTCATTTTCTTAAACCCTCCAAGTTTGAAAGCATAGTAGTAGGCCCAGGCATGGAAAAAGTTCATAAATGACCAAGCAGGCCCCTCTTCATAAAGTGTCTAAAATATTTTTGTTTTGAAATGTAATATATTGTATAAATTAGGAGCACTTACTACAAGACAAAATTTTGAGATTGAGAGGTTGGGGAAGCCCAAAGGTTTTGCTTCTTTGTATAAATATAGGAGACTTTATATGTAGAAGGGACTTCTTTCCCAAGCAATTTTTCAGAGTATATTGTAAGAAGAACTACTTCCTTTTACAATAAAGAATTACAAGTTTCTGCTGGAGAAAGTTTGGTGGAATGTTTCAAATTCTTTACTATGGATTAGTTGAATGTGAACTATTTCATTTTCAGCTTATGTCCATTAACTGTGAGATCATTCTAACTCATTACATTTCCGTTTATGTTACGAATGTCTTATGTTTTATTCTATGAAATTTCCACTGTGAGTAATGAAGGTTGTCATAAACAATAAGCTATCTTGTTGTTCATATTTCTATTAATGTTCATGTGTTCTGAAATAAGTAACAGCTATCTGTAATTTTTCTTAATACATGCACAAAAATACATTACTAACTGATAACTACTAATTTGCTCCCTAGGGATAGGTTAGTTAGTTGTAGTTATTTTCTGGTTGTTTTTTATTTAGATGTAAGAGAGGTAAGATGAGAGGTAAGAACCTGCACATCAAATTGTGACACTCCTCGTTATCTCTATCAGTTTGCATTTATAGATAGGAACTTGCACATCATAACTTAAACACAAAAAACTAAAAATATACACGATGGATAAGACCGTAACCAGTAAAACCTTTTAATTTGTTACTGGACCTATGGTAGCTAGACCGTAAACTGGACGGATTCCCCATACCAAATAGTAATGGGCTAGTTTGGAACGTTTATTAGGGATAATCCCTAATTGTTGTTACCTACGATTTTCCTAGACTCAACCGTTTTTGGTGCTAGAAGGAGGGCCACCAGTGCATGGCTCGCCGAGGAAGCTCACTTCCTCGAAATCATTCCACCGGTAACAGTTCTGAAAGTAGTTTGTTTCACAAATCCACTCCTGAAGATAAAGATAAAGGGTATCTGTATCCTGTAGATATTGAAGTGGTTGATGATTTAAGAAGAATCACTACGGCATATGCGAAAAAGATTGGATGATTACCTATCATTTCTGTCTTACCTAGAAGAGAGTATCAGAAGAAAGATCGCCCTAAATTAGAAGACTCACTGTTGGTAGAAGATCTTGAAGAACTGGTAGAAGCATCCTTACAGGAAGTTGACCAACCTTTAAATAAATTGGACCCAGATTCACCATACTGTTCACCTTGTTGGACCCCTGTGTTGGGGCTGACCTTGAAGGTCCTTAATTTTGGCAACTCCGCGGTTTTGGCGTGAAGCTTGTAAGAGGAGTTGCACTCCAAAATAGTCTTAGGGGTTTCGGGGTTGGGTCGAATCCCCTCTTTTTTTAATTAACCTATGGTTTAAACTCATGGTTTTTAAGCCCATGGTTTAAGCCCATGGTATTGTGAAAGTGCACTTGTATAAATAGGCACTTAGGTAAAGGAGAAAGGATTGTTGTTGTTGTGTTATGATGTTGTTGTGATACAATGAAGTTAAGGGATATTTTAAGGTTTAAGGTTAAGTCCCAGCTAAGTGTGTGGACGACCTCTGCAGCTGAGTGTGCAGAGGGTTTTTGTAAGAAAGGTTAAGTCCCAGCTGAGTGCATGGACGACCTCTACAGCTGAGTGCACAGAGGGTGTAAGAAGGAAAGATCTGCAGCTAAGTGTGCATATTTGGCTTGTTGAGGATATTTGTAGCTGAGTGTGCAGATCAGAACTGTTGTTGTGTAAAGAGTTGAATATAAACATAGTTCTATGGATGTAGCCCCTACACTAGGGGTGAACCACGTATATCTTGTGTTGTGGTGGTTCTTTTTGTGTTTGTTTCTATTATATTTTATGCATTTGATAAGTAGATGAATGATCAAGTGAGATATATTACTAAGTACTAACTTCGTTGTGAATTCCCAGTTAAGGGTTAAGCAAGTAACTGTCTGTTTATATAAACTGCGAAGCTATTTAAGTGAATGTCGAAGCTCTGTATTGCATGATTATAATTTGTTAAGGCTAAAGGTAAAGTAATATCCCTCTTTTCTTGTAGAAACCTGATTCTGCAGCACCCCATAGCTGTTTCGGGTGAGACTGCAACCTGTTCGCAGGTTGTTGCCGAAAGAGCCAACACTATGGGTCTTTTTGTTGGTGCGAAGATAAATGATAGAACCTGGGTCTGCCCTAAGCCCAATAAATTGGTTCCGTTGCCGGTTGAACAGTATTTGCTTCAAGAGGGATCTACGTCGTACCTCGAGGGATATGTTTTGGAGGCCCTCAGTAAACGAAATCAGTGACTGGATTGGAGATACTTATCTGAAATTTGCTGAACAAGAAAATAAGGATCCTCATCATAGCTCAGACGACTTCTTGCAAAGGTACGTTTTTTTCTGATATTTATGAAATTTTCTTTGGTAGTATCCACGTAGAATTGCACCAGTGGTTATCTAGGTTGACAGAAAGAAAGACAAACTTCAAAGAAGATCAGTCTCCTGACTGGACCCTGAAAACAATTAAGCTATTGAAGAGTGTGAACAACATGGTATCAAGAGCTGTTGACTTCTAGATAACGCGAACCCTTGAAGCATTTGTGACGGAGTTCGCCATTGACACACATACTTCTTTCAGCGAAGCAGAAAGATGGTTTTCAAAGGACCAAGGGGTAAGTACCTGAATTCATTAAGTTTGAAAATTAAAATGCTCTTAGTTGAGAAAGGCATATTTCTTATCGAATCAGATTGCTAGATTTATTGCTACTAACCTATGTTTGGAAGCGAAAGTGACTGCGATGAGAAAAGTGGTTTTCTTCGCAGCGGTAAAAGATACAAGGGAACTCTTGGACCCTATACCTTAGGCTAGAATACCGATTATACCTCGCTAAGTCCAGAAGAATCTGAATCTGAAGAAACCCCTTTTGTCAGAAACCCTCCTATAACTCCGCAGCGAAGACCTGTTATCCCTGAGAACCCTTCACAGTCTAAAAGTAACCCTAACCCTAGTAGTCCTGTCGCAGGTTAGTCTACCTCAGTAAGTTCCCCTCCCCCTGTTATTATTCCCCCTCCATCCCCCGCTCGATCCAATATGGCCCATGTGAATGATGATATCAAGCTCCCAGTCTTTAGAGGAACTGGATCAGAGGATCTAGAGCAGTTTTGGTTCTTATGCGAAGTTGTTTGGACTGTTAAGAATATTATGGACCAAAATACAAGAAGAGCGCAGCTAGTCACCTCTTTTAGAGACCGAGCTTTGACCTGGTTTGTGAATTTTTCTAGTACTCATAACTATATACTGGATAACATAAAAAAAGCAATGATCAAAGAATTCAAGAAGCCTAAATCAAAGTCACAGTGTATAACTGAACTAAAATAAATTCAGCGGAAGTGAGGTGAATCAGTGTGGGACTTTGATTAGAGGTTCAAGGTTCTACTGGATCAAGTTAGTTTCACTATTGGACCAGAACAACATAAAGAATGGTTCATTGCAGCATTATTGCCTCATATCAGGACTCCACTTATGCAATAGAAGGTTGTTGATCAACAAGAGGTGTTGGAAATTGCCATTAAACTTGAAACAGCTCATGTCGGAGATAATTCTGGCATAGCCCATATACAGGCATAGTTAGCAGAAATGGCTTTGGAGCTTCGCGACATGAAAAAAGGGAAAGCTGCTCGCGAAGAGGTTTGGTGTACACAATGTAAGACAAAAGGTTATGACAAAGAACAGTGTTCTGCATTAAGAAATTACCTGAATACTGGTGCACTAAACCCATTTAACCCTAATGTCCTATATTGCGAGATCTGTAGAACAACTAGTCAGCACCGACCTGAAGATTACTATCTACTGCAGAGATATGTTCAAGTACCTAATAATCCCTACTGTAATTTTTGTAAGTCAGTTGGACACAAGGAATATGAATGTCGCAGCTTTGACCTCATGAGAGAGCGAACCTATGATGCTTATAGGATACAACCCGATGCACCAGGAAATGATGGATATGGTTACCGTGGTGGTAACCCAGGTCGAGGTAACTTCATAGGTCATGGTGGTATTCCTGGAAGAGGTTGAAGCCAGGTTATTTGCTATAACTGTAATCAGGCAGGACATGTAGCTAGAGACTGCCAGAACCCAACTACGACATGTCGATATTGCAGAGTAGTCGATCATGTGATTGAGCAATGCCCACAGTTGATAGCCAAGATCCAAGAAAGAAATGGCACTCCTGCTCAGAATCTTCAGATGATTGCTGTAGAGAAAAGACCTGTCCCAGCCATTAACATTGTTATAAGGAGCGGAGCTACGATGCAAGTGCAGAATAAGGAGAAACAGCCTGACGAAGCTTGGGTTCGTAAGACCCCAGAGAAAAATCCCAGACTTCGATGTTGGAAGAGAAAAAGGAACATTTCTGGAAGCTAAAAAATACTTTACTAATCCAAGAACATCAGTAGAAACTACATAACAGCTTCCACAACATTTACAGTCCCAAGAAGCTTCGTCGGATCAAGTAAGTACACTAACATCATTTTTACAGAGTTGTATGAAGCTACTAAGAAATCAGAATGATTTGAATGAGTTACAGAAAGTTATTGCATCTTGCGAACCTCAACGAAGCTCTGATAGGGGAAAGACTGTTAATAGAGTTAGAAGGACTGGAAGAGAAATGAGATTGCATGCTCAAATAGGATATTATGATATGACTGACATCATTTTAGACCTGGGATCAGAAGTGAATGTCCTCACTAAGCAGACATGGGAACAAATGGGAAAACCTACGCTTGAATGGTCCCCTATACAGGTAAGATTAGCCAATCAGTAGAAGATTGTGCCCTTGGGAAGATTCCCTAGTGTACTAGTGGACATTGATGGAGTCAGTACCTTAGCAGATTTTGAAGTCATTGAAATAATTGATGATAGAAACCCCTATCTAGCCTTGTTGGGAATTGAATGGGCACTAAAAAATGATGCAGTAATCAACCTTAATACTAGACAGATGACTTTTGAAGGAAAAGGCTTGAGAGTTATAGTACCATTGGACCCTTCTTAAGGAGAAAGGTATACAGAGCTAGTCGGAGATGAATATCAGGATGTTTTGGATCATCTTTACAACATCACAGCTAAAGAGGAATACTATGTTAACCCTACTACTAAAGGTATAATGGATTGGCAGTGTGACAGTTCTTGCATGACGGATTTAGACGAAGGCCTAGGGAATTGGCATAATAGACTTTATGAGCTACACAGACATCGATGTGCAAGAATTACCAAGTCTATCAGATGGCTTGGCTCATAGAAAAGACTCTTACCTACTTTTGATGGCTTGAGAGACCCATAAGAGTTTATTGTGCAATTCTCAGAGCAAGTACAAGATTCACAGAAAATGGAGACTCTAGATTCAGTCTTCAGAGCCACAGCTGCCAGATGGTGGAATGGTCATAAAAAGTATATTCATAGTTGGGAACCTTATCACAAGTTTCTTTGCCTGAGATTCATGGATCAACCTCAGGAGGTACGAAGCAAATTTAATGGTAAGACTAGCCCTCAGGAACATTTGGAGCAGTGTTATGCAGCATGGAAGCATGTACCTTGTGAGGAATGGGTACATAGATTTGTACACACTTTGGAACTTGTAGCAAAGAATTGGTATGTGGAGGTGGAGCTTCACCATGGTACTGTAAGTTGGGATAGACTTACTGATAGTTTTTTGCTCACATTTTCTATTAATGAGGTTTTCCCTGCTTTGGACGCAGCTGTTAGGTTGATCCATACTAAGGTGTTTTATGATAAAGCAATAGCTGAGTACCAAATTGATTGGAAGGAACAAGAAGCTAATGCAGTAGAATGCTATAACCTCACCATTGATGAAGACGATGACCCTCGCAACATTAATATTCCTGAGTCAGAAGGAAATTGCGAAGTACATGGACCAGCAGTCGAATCACCTGAAGTAACTCAGCCCTTGAAGACAAGGAAAGTAAAAATTGGATCAAAAGAAATGCCTAAGTACGCTACCATTGGAGATTATTGGGATGAAGAAATGGTAGGCAGAGTGACTGAACTCCTCCATGAGTATCAGGACTTATTTCTGACAAAATTCTCAGAAATGAAAGGTATCCTTGGTGATATAGGAGTGATAAAAACCCCTTTGAAAGCTAATGTGAAGCCTATGAAGCAGCGCCCTTATAGGATGAAACCTAAGTATAAAGAAAAAGTCAAGATAGAGATAGATAAGATGCTCGCTACAGGAATCATCGAGCCCGTCGAAGAGTCCGAATGGGTCATCCCTATGGTAGTACAAGAAAAGAAGACCAAGGGAGAAATTGGAATCTGTGTTGATCTGAGGAATTTGAATGATGCCTATTTACATGATCCTTTCCCTATTCCCTTTACAGATGAAGTTCTAGACAATGTCGAAGTTCAAGAAGTGTATTCTTTCACTGATGGATTTTCAGGTTACCATCAGATGAGAATTGCTCCAGAGGATCGACATCAAACAACCTTCGCTATAGAAATGGGATCTTTCCAGTATACTGTTATGCCCTTTGGCCTGAAGAATGCACCTGCTATGCTTTCCAGAGTAGTCATATCTGCATTTAAGGAATTTATTCATAAGTTCTTAGAAGTTTACTTTAATGACTAGACTATCTTTGGTTTGTTGAAATATCATGTAGCCAGTTTAAGGCTTATGCTAGACAAGTGTAGACAGCACCAGATTTCATTGAACCTGAAGAAGTGTATCTTTTGTGTACCTTTTGGAATTCTGCTAGGTCACATTGTATGCAAGCAAGGATTGATGGTGGATCCTGCAAAGATAGCCATTATTGTGAACTTGCCACCTCCGAAGTCTGTTAAGCAACTTTGCACTACACTTGGTCATACTGGATATTACAGGAAATTCATTAAAGGATATGCTCATATTACAACCCCTATGGAAAAGAAACTGAAGAAAGACACTAAGTTTGAGTGGACACCTGAATGTCAGGAAAGCTTGGATATTTTGAAAGAAAAGATGGTAATTGCCCCTATCTTAGTACTCCCTGACTAGGGTAAGGAGTTTCATGTTCATGTCGATGCATCTTCCATTGCTTTAGGTGTAGTGTTGGCTCAGTCAGGTGAAGGTAATATCGATCACCCTATTGCTTTTGTAAGTAGAAAATTGTCCACAGCAGAAAAGAATTATACTACAACAGAAAGAAAAGGTCTAGCTATGGTCTATGCCTTGTAGAAGTTTCGACATTATTTGTTAGGATCTCATTTTAAGATGTTTACTGACCATTCTGTTTTGAAGTATTTGGTTAACAAGCCTGTGTTAGGTGGAAGGATATGTAGATGGCTGATTTTGTTTCAGGAGTATGACTTTGAGATCATAGTTAAGCCAGGAAGACTTAACTTGGGGCTTGACCACTTGTCGAGGCTTGAGTCAGGAGAAGAGGCCACCAGTTTGGATGAAGGTCTTCTTGATGCCCAGTTGTTTTCCATCCAAATGGTTGATGGCTATTTTCAGGATATTGTTCAGTAGTTGTCTATAGGATTTGCACCCTCTGAGTTGACAACATAGCAGAAGAAGCAGCTAGTGGTTAGAGCAGCTGACTTTACCTTGATAGCAGGATAGCTATATAAGATGGGACCAGATGAAATACTGGGCAGATGTGTCCTGGAGCATGAAAGGCCATTGATTTTGGCTGAGGCACATTCTCGAGCAGCAGGAGGTCACTATGCGGGAAAATCTATGGCACAGAAGATTCTGACAGCTGGATTATGGTGGCCGATGATTCATAAGCATGCAAGAGAGTATTACCACAGCTGCGATATCTATCATAGGATATGCAAACCATCCAGGAGGGATGAGATGCCTCTGGTTCCAAAGGTAACTTTACAAGCATTTGACAAGTGGGCTATTGATTTTGTTGGACCAATCAATCCCACTACAAAGAAATCTAGAGCAAGATACATTATTACAGTAACTGATTATCTTACTCGTTGGGCCGAAGCTCAACCAGTCAAGGACTGTAGCACTGCTACAGTTGTGAAGTTCATATTTGATAATATCTTGTCAAGGTTTGGGTGTCCTAGAATTCTTATGAGTGATCAAGGATCACATTTTCTAAATAAGACTATTGAAGCATTGACCGAAGAATTTCAAGTTTATCATCAGAAGAGTATTGCCTACCATCCTCAAGCAAATGGAACTGTCGAAGCCTTTAACAAGATTCTTGAGCACGCTCTGACGAAGGTTTGCAATGTTAACATAAATGATTGGGATCTCAGAATTCCAGCAATATTATGGGCTTATAGAACCACTTGCAAGAAATTGATAGGCCACACCCCTTTTAGGCTAGTATATGGACAAGAAGCAGTTATGCCCATGGAGTACATTGTTCCTAGCCTCTGAATATCTGCCTTCACAGAGATGGATGATCCAGCTATGTTGAATGAAAGGCTGGCGAAGATACTGGAACTAGAAGAGGACAGACTCATTGTAGGTTTCCAACAGCAAGTGCAGAAAGTTAGAGAAAAAGTATGGCATGATAGACACATTAAGAAGAAGCATTTCCAGAATGGTGATCTTGTGCTCTTGTACGACAACAAATTCATGAAGTTCCCAGGTAAGTTCAAGACACATTGGAAAGGACCATACATAGTTCAGAAATTTACTGATGGTGGTGCAGTTCAGTTAGCTAAATTAAATGGAGAAATTTTTCCCTCCATGGTGAATGGGAGTAGATTAAAGAAGTACAGGGACGGACCTGTACCCCCCTGACCCGAAGTAATAGCAAGAACAAGAGTCTAAGTACCAAGAACAGTTGAAATTGGGTACTAGACTATAATGAAGCTATTCTCAAAGAGATTGGGAAGATTTGTTGGAAATTCTGTCATGGGTCAAAGCTCGAAGCTCTGTCGAAGCTTATGTCAGGATGGGTCGAAGGTCTATATTGTGTCAAAGGTCCTTATTGTGGTGAAGTTGTAGTTATTTATTGTGCTGAAGAAGAAAGGTGCATCAAAGCTTAACATGCAACCATTGGGAAAGAATCAGATTTGGTGGCGTCGGCACGTGAACTACATTAACCGCCTATAATGATGAGAATTTGGGAAATCTAGGGCTGTTCGGACAAGATCTACCGCCGATTTGGTCATATGTGGTGTCTTTAATGCATAATGATGGCATATTTGGTCGTTGGATTCTATAAGAAGATACCCAGGCCTGCGACTGTCACATTATGCATTTCCTTGAGTTTCATAGTTGAGACCATGTCAGCTGATCGCAAAGACCAGCAACTGTTGAGAGAATTTAGAGAGAGGGGTCTGCAGAACATTATGAGCAACCCACTTGCATCTACTCCCCCAGCACCGAGTCAACAAATGCAGATACGATCTACCAGAAATAATTTTAAGGCATAAGTTTGCTCTAAGTGCAACAAAGAGAAAGATGACGCCGAAAGATATTTCGAGAAGGAAGATAGCAGAATGAGAGACAGTCATAGGGAACACATGCATTCTGATAAGGATGAAAGGATGAAGGATAGAGCAAGCCATGGTAGTGGTAGAAGTAGCAGCAGGGATGATGATGATGACAGGCATATAAGGGAGAAAGACAATAGGAGGAGTAAAGATGATGCTTACAGAGATGCAGACGGATACAGAGCTCGACAAAGTGCAAAAAGGAGATAGTGGAGAAGGAGCAAGCAGCCAGAGATATCATGCACAGCCTCAACAAGAAATTTACTATCTTCGCCAACAAGATTCTTCCACTAGAACAGCAGCAGAGTGTCTCAGGATGAGACACTGGTGAGTCTTAGGGGCCTGTTGGGGCTCGACCTTGAAGGTCCTTAATTTTGGCAACTCCACAGTTTTGGTGCAAAGCTTGTAAGCGGAGTTGCGCTCCAAAATAGTCTTAGGGGTTTCAGGGTTGGGTCAAAGCCCCTCTTTTTGTAATTAACCCATGGTTTAAACTCATGGTTTTTAAGCCCATGGTATTGTAAAAGTGTACTTGTATAAATAGGCACTTAGGTAAAGGAGAAAGGGTTGTTGTTGTTTTTTTATGATGTTGTTGTGATACAACAAAGTTAAGGGCTATTTTAGGGCTTAAGGTTAAGTCCCAGCTGAGTGCGTGGACGACCTCTGCAGCTGAGTGCACAGAGGGTGTAAGAAGGAAAGATCTGCAGTTAAGTGTACAAATTTGGCTTGTTGAGGAGATCTGCAGCTAAGTGCGTAGATCAGAACTGTTGTTGTGTAAAGAGTTGAATATAAACACAGTTCTATGGACGTAGCCCCTACACTGGGGGTGAACCACATATATCTTATGTTGTGGTGGTTATTTTTTTGTTTGTTTCTGTTATATTTTATGCATTTGATAAGTAGATGAATGATCAAGTGAGATATATTACTAAGTACTAACTTCACTGTGAATTCCCAGTTAAGGGTTAAGTAAGTAACTGTCTGTTTATCTAAACTGCGAAGCTATTTAAGTGAATGTCGAAGCTCTGTATTGCATGATTATAATTTGTTAAGGCTAAAGGTACAGTAATATCCCTCTTTTCCTGCAGAAACCTAATTCTGTGGCACCCCACAGCTGTTTCGGGTGAGACTGCAACCTCTTCACAGGTTGTTTCCGAAAGGGCCAACACTGTGGGTATTTTTGTTGGTGCGAAGATAAACGATAGAACCCGGGTCTGCCCTAAGCCCAAAACCCTATTCAGTTACCACCTCATTCTCCACTCAGAATCATGGCTCATGTAAATGCAAACCAACCACCTCCACCGCCTGCTTGGAGAGCTAGGTCACCTTTAAATTTGACACCTCCATTGCATGATTTTCCTCAATCTTTTGACAAGATGTTACCCAAGTTTGAACAAGGTGAAGGAATTTTGGTAGATTATCATTTACAAATTTTTTACAAAGTTTTTACCTGGATATAGAAGGATTACGAGCTGGGGAGCATGAAGATGTAGTGTGTAGATTGTTTCCCCGCACTCTGAAAGGAAAAGCAACCTCATGGTATTTTTCACTTCCTGCAAATTCAATCACGGATTGGAACACATTTGAGAGAATGTTTAGAATTAAATATGTAGTTCAGAAAAATCATGCAACCTTAATGAAGGATTTATGTGCTCTAAAGAAAGAAAGAAAAGAAAAAGTGCATGATTTTACTCAAAGATTTGTTGCCTACCTAAACAATTTTACTACAATAAATAAGCCATCTAAAAATGCTCTATAGAATACTATACCTTAGCCCTTGGGCCTAATCTAGCCATGTTTTCCAAGAGATCAGTGAGACCTACATTAGCAGAAACTTATGAAGAAGCTGAGAAGGTGGAGGATGAGATGGAAAGCATAGAAAATTATCCTGTGCAGTTGGAAGAAAAGACTTTTGGAAGCAAGAAACCTTTATTACTAACTAAGCCTAAGGATGAGAGATCATAGGATTTTGAAAGGATGCTGAAAATGATGCAAAATTTATCCAGCAGAGTGAAGACAATAGTCAACCTAAGCCCCCTCCACACAGTCCTGCAGTAATGAATTTAACTGATGTAGGCATGGATAATTTTTGTACTTTTCATCAACAACCTCATTCTGAGAAGAATTGCCCCCAATGGATAAACTCTATGACACTGGTAATGAATCAATTATTGGATTCCAAACTGACAGAAACTGGTAAAGAGGAAGAAAAAGATAATCAATCTATAGAAAAACAAGACGAAGATACTTTAGTTTTTGGGACTGTGTTTCAATGTTTGATATAGAAGAAGAGTCTCTGAAACAAGAGGAAACATCATAAACCAATGTGACAACAAGAAGTCAGAATTTGTTAAAATAAGACAATTCAATACTTCCTAAGATTAAGAAACTTCAAGAAAATATGAAGAAAATACAAAGGAACACTACACCTGTTAAAATACCTGAATTTACCATTTCAAGTCAAGATCAAAAGAAAATTAACATGCATGTTAAGCCTGTTGAAGACAATATTGATAATGTCGAGAAGAATCTCAAAGAACATAAAATGGGGTATGATATTGTGGAAGACATTAAAAAGGCTAAGGAAAATATCTCATTGTTTGAAATGTGTAATGTACCTCAGCAAAAAGAGAAATTGTTAAAAGCACTTGAAGTACCAGAAGAAGAGCTTCCCACTGACAACCAACCTGAAGAAGAAATTGGTGAAGCAAGCATGGGAGGTAAGTCTAAATATAAAACCCTAGAATTTCTCCCCAACTTTTGAGATTTGCAACTATAATGTGCACAACTATTTAGTGGACTTAGGAGCATCATTCAACGATATGCCATGGTCAGTATGCAAGAAAATTAATGGACAACCTAAACCATCTACTTGGTAGGTTATTCAATTAGACAGGACGGCTGTAAAAGTAATAGGAGAAATGGAAGATGTTCTAATTTTCTTATCTATAGATGAGAGGGTATGTCAATACATCGACATTGTAGTAGCTGACATACTAGATGATTATGGATTGGTGTTGAGTTGAGATTGGGCGGAAAGGTTAGATGGATACTTTGCATCGGATTGGTCACATTTATGGTTTCGTTATAAGGGAATTCCAAATCAAATAAAAGTATTAAGAGAGCCTCAAATGAAATATAATGTTACTCAGTTAGAGGAAAAGAATGAGCCAGTAAACTCTGTGTTGGGAAATTACTTCATTGAATTGGAACCGGGAAATTACCAAGCTGAAGAAGCCAGTAGTATGCTTGACACCCAGCCCGATCTCCTTCGATTTTCACGGGCTAATGAGATTGACTGTGAAATAGTAGATTTAGTTTCAGATGTAGTTTTTAATTCAAGTTCAGTAGCAGTAGATAGTTTTTGGGCCCTTTATTTTAATGGATAAAAAATTGGAAGGATCAAGAGCTGGCTATGTCTTGATGGATCCAAAGAAAAATAAACATTTTATTTCTTGTAGATTAGAATTTGAATGTACAAATAATTCAGCCAAGTATGAAGCACTAGTTCAGGGACTTAAAAAGGCAACAGAATTGAAAGTGAAAAATTTGAAAGTATATGGAGACTCTGAAA
Organism: Pseudotsuga menziesii; assembly: GCA_001517045.1. Classification (NCBI taxonomy): domain Eukaryota; kingdom Viridiplantae; phylum Streptophyta; class Pinopsida; order Pinales; family Pinaceae; genus Pseudotsuga; species Pseudotsuga menziesii. Next base: position 277,808 of record LPNX010560288.1, read on the forward strand.
TTGTTGTTAAGCAAATTCGAAATAAGATACACTATATTTCACCACATTTAAAATCCTATCAAAATGAAGTTTGGGATTTGCTTATAAACTTTCATGCATTGAATATTGTATCCATTCGTAGATTAAAGAATGTAGCAGCTGATTTACTAGCTACCTCAGCTGCAAGGCTAGTACCTTCTAATAATAAATGCTCTATTGAATTACTTTCCAGGCCTTCTGTTCCAGATATGATCACCAATCTACGGTTTTTTGACGATGATCAACAAATTTTGGAATTCTTGATGAATGATGAGACTTTTAAAGGAGCAATAATAGATGATGAAGAACATCAAGTAGAATTAAAATTTGCAAATTGTATTCCTAAGGGATTCAGGACCTTGGAACGAATGTTTGAATTAAACAACAAGTTCAGAAAGCCAGTGAACGTCAAGACTCATAGCTCATCCTTGCAATTTGAGCTAATAAATTTGGGGACTGAAGCTGAACCCATATATGCAAATTTGGGGAAGTATTGTTCTCAAGGTGAAAGAATTCAGTTTATCAGTCTGTTCAAACAGTACAAAGATGTGTTTTCCTCAACATATGAAGAGCTTAAAACATACGACACAAATATTATACAACATGTCATCCCAATTAAAGCTGGAGTCAAGCCTTACCAACAGCCTTTGAGGAAGATGCATCCAAAGCTAGAACCTTTAATTCAGAGTGAAGTGAAAAAATTGTTGGATGCTAAAATTATATTCAAAGTCAGACATTCAGAGTGGGTTTTGAATTCGGTGCTAGTAAGGAAAAAATCCATAGAAATCGGGCTCTGTTTGACTTCAGGAACCTCAATCATGCGTTAGATAAAGATAACTATCTAGTCCCACCCATGGAGAAAATATTGCAGATGGTTTTAGGTTCTGAATTATTTTCATTATTATATGGATTCTCTATCTATAATAAAGTATTAGTAGCTAAAGAGGACATGTTTAAAACCACATTCAGCACCAAGTGGGGAACTTTTTCTTATAGGAGAATGCCCTTTGGACATATAAATGCTGGAGCTACTTTCCAGAGGGCCATGGATATAGATTTCTGCGGTCTGATTGGCCGTAGTGTTGTGGTATATCTCGACGATGTCATAATATTTTCAAAAAAGAGAGAGGAACATGCATTCCATCTAAAACAATTTTTCGAGCGTTGTTGGAAATATGGTATTTCACTGAATCCTAATAAATGCATGTTTGTAGTCATAGAAGGAAAGCTACTGGGTCACGTTGTTTCTAAGAATGGGATCTCCATAGACCCAGAAAGGATTAAAGCCATAGAACATATCCCTTTACCCCATAACAAAAAAGGTATGCAATCATTCATGGGGACAATTAATTTTGTGCGAAGGTTTGTACCAGATTTTGCTCAAATTGTCAAACCTTTGCAGCAGATGGTTAAACAAAGTGTAGAATTTAAATGCAATGATGTGGAAAAGAAGGAATTCAGTAAGATAAAAACATCTATTGCTCATGCACCATCACTCAAAAGTCCAAAATTTGAAAAAGATTTTATTCTGTACACTTTTGCATCCGACGATTCATTGGCAGCAGTGCTTATGCAAAAGAAGGATGGGGGAGATGAGTACACCATATCATTTATGAGCACTGGTATGCAGGGAGCTGAATTGAATTATACAGCTGTTGATAAACAAGCTTATGCAGTTTTCAAAGTATTAAAGCAATTCAGGCCATACATACTTAAGAACCGTACTATGGTAATAGTTCCACACCCAACTGTAAGATCTCTTTTTGTACAAAAGGAATTAGGAGAAAGAAGAGGAAACTGGGTAACAACCTTACAAGAATATGATCTTGAGTTCAAATTAGCATCCATAGTAAAAGGACAAGGATTGTGTAAACTAATGGCTGAAGGTAAAGACAATGAAGAAAACAATTGGGACAATGAAGTTGAGTTACAAATGGTGGATGTATGTCCTCTATTCACAGCTCTAGATTCTTGGTACCGAGACCTAGTTCATTACCTTCAAGAAGGATATTTTCCAGAACATTGGAATTCCAAACAACGAAGAGAATTATGCCTTAAATCAACTTCATATCAGATAATTGATGGAGTATTATTCAAAAAGAATTATGATGGAGTTTTTCTCAGATGCTTAGAACAGGAAGATGCAAAGAAGGTCATAACAGAATTATATGATGGGCTTGCTGGAGGTCATTTTTCTTAAGATACAACATCCCATAAGATTTGTAGAGCCGGGTATTACTGACTACTTCACCAGATGGGTTGAGGCCATTCCCTTACACAAAATAAATGAAGATGCAGTCATGGATTTCTTACAAGATCACATTATGACCAAGTTTGGGGTTCCAATTTTCCTAGTTTTTGATAATGCTACTTACTTTTCTTCAATTAGACTAACTGCATTTGCTAATGAAAGAGGAATCGAGTTTCATTATTCTGCAAACTATTACCCACAAGGAAATGGTTTGGAAGAATCTACAAATAAGAATTTGATTATAATTCTAAAGAAAACCGTAATAGAAGATCAGAGAAGTTGGCATTTAGCATTACCTAATGCTCTTTGGGCTGATAGAGTCACACCCAAGAATTCCTTAGGTGTGTCACCTTACACTCTTGTTTATGGAAAAGAAGCTATTCTTCCTCCCAACATTCTGTTACCATCTTCCATAATAGTTCAGGAATCTAGAGGTACCGATAACGAAATCCTACAGATTAGAATCTATAATCTTTTGAAGTCGGAAGAGTCTATGTACAAAGCCAAATAACAATTTAAGCATCAACAAGAAGTAGTGAAATGTTGGTTTGATAAGGAAAAAGATGGAAACAAAGAATTCAAAGTGGGAGATCTGGTTCTTATGTGGGATCATCCGCATGATGAAAAGGGAAATCATACTAAGTTCCAACAGTTATGGGTAGGCCCTTTTCAAATTGCAGCCAAGCTTGGCTCCTCAACTTACAAGTTGAAATACCTACAGGGGTGGGAAGAGAACTTACTAGTTAATGGTTTAGTTCTCAAACCTTATTTTTCTTGATTTGTATTTCTTGGCTATCTTGTACATAAATAAACTGATTGGTTGTTTTATTTTGTTTGTTCTGGTTAGAGTGTGATTGATTTTAATAAAGAGGCACAACTTTTGGTTGCATGGAGTTCATCAGAATTCTAGATTAACTAAAACCCTTGATTATAAGAATGTGTACTATTGATTTATTTGAAAGAAATTCTTCTAGTTTAGCAGTTTTCCTAAATGGCTATGAACACATTGAAGTCCTACTTAATCCTTGTAAAATAACTCATGATAAAAAGGTCTGGAATACTATTTTGAGGCTCCATCCATCTCACATTAAAAATGTCTTAGAGGGTGACAGCAAAAGTCTTATGGAGAAGAAGCATGGTAAACAATATATTACATTTAAATGATCCCAAGCCAAGAATTGAAAGCCAAAAGGAAAATAAGAGTCAAAATCTCCTAAGGAAGTAATATGTATCAAAACAAAGTACTGAACCACATTAGTACAATATTGCCAAAGTTCTTCTCCATCCGTGAGCTGAAAATTAAATACATCACTCACACAAAAGGACACTATGGATAGAGGAGCTTGAATTAAAAATTTCAGAAAGAAGGCAAAAAGGAGGACTCGAAAGAAAGGACAAAATTTCAAAAAAGCACAAAAGTGCAAAATGTCATGGGAATGAGGAACAAATGAATATTTTTGTTTACCATATGTTACACTTGTGTGGTGTCTAAGCTGGAAGCTACCCGAAGACAAAAGTAAAAATGAAACTCATATCCTTGGCCTCAAAAGAGTTATCTAGACTTTGAAATCTTGGTTTCCATTTTCCCTAAATTGGACTATCATCGATGATTAAAGTGAATACATCTGCCATTGGGGAAATCCAAACATTTAGAAGAATTCAACATGTTGATATTTATTCTCAAAATAGTCTGTTGCTCAAAGAAGAAGTTGTCCAGAGATCTGTGCTCACCAGGTAGTCACCAATTGTTGCAGCTACAACCTTTTTCTCAATTTTTTTTTTAAGTTTTGGACCCTTCTTTTATTTTTATCTAGCCTGGGATCATTTGGTTTCCTGAAATCTGTCATTCCTCTACTATAAATTTTGATCTTTTGAAGTTAGAAGTAGAGTCAATTCTTTTTTTCTTTGTTTCAAGATTTGAATGATCTAAAACTGTTGTTTGTCTAGACAATGCAAAAAGACGATGGAGTTTTGTTTTATTGTTCAAATCTTAACATCTGATTTTTGATGATTTTTTCATCGTTGTCGGGAATTTGTTGAAGATTGATTCAGGGCATTAGTTCTCTATGCCATCGATGTTTTGGAAGGGAAACAACGAACATTTATTTTTCTTGTTGATCCATGGCTTTTATCACCTTCTATTTTTATTGTTTAAACCTTTGACTGCCGATGATTTGATTTTGCTTTATCGCTATCAGAACGATTTTTCACAATGGTCGGAGATTTAGTCCTCTACATCACCGAAGTTTTGGAGGGAATTCAATGAGTAGTTAGAGGTGAGTCTTTTCCCTCGCCGACACTATGAAATGTTTTAGTGGTTAGTCTTTCCGATCTCCAATACATGACTACAGCGGTGTTTAGTTCTCGGAATCGCCGACACTACGACAACGCTTAGATTTAATTCATCGACGATTTTATTTTTTTGTGGCACCTGTAGTTTGTCTGTAGCCCATCATTGTGGCTGTTAAGTGAACTATCCACTCGATGTCTAGAGCTTTCGACTGTCGATAAGGTTTTTCCCACCGATTATTTTACCGAGGGTTATATATAGAGGTGGAGCATTTTTTTATTATTTATCCTTGTGGAAACTCATGTCTGCTCTAGTTCTTTTCGATTGAGCTTTTTAGCATTCCGAGGTGTCCAGATTTCACTCGTTGGCATGCTATCATGGAGGTTTTGGATCATCATGCCGATTGCACAGAGTTTTCCCAGGTAGGCAAACCACGATTTCCTTTTTCTTGATTTTTATTGGTCGTTTTGAGAACCATGGTTTTCCTTGGTTAGGTTTTCCCATAGTTGTGTAATCATCCATTTAGAATGAATATTTATCCTCACAGTATGCTTATTAGCTAGTTTGACAGTTTTCTTTAGTGGTGGGTTTTTTTTTTAGCCTGTGTTTTGAGCCATTATGGTTGTTTTATCCCTGTCTGAAAGATTAGGTGGTCGATGCAGACAAGCGTTACATTGTTTGCACCACCTATTTTGGGGTGGTTTATGGCCGTCCGGGGGGGGGGGGTTTCATTTTTCGTATGCGTTTACCCTATTTTCATCGGACTATGGAGGTTTTGATTTTTTATCGACTTGGGGATTTCCGCGATGAGAACATAGTATAGGGTCTCACATTTAAGGATTAGCCTTATAGATAGAGTGGTTCATGTTTTATTGAAGAGTTATATTATTTTGAATGCAGTCCAAATTAAATGATGGGTTTTTCTATCAGGGTTGTGTTCTTAGTTACAGACGATGGACTTAGAAGATTTTAAGACACAACTTGCATAATTTTCTTTTCCTTGTCATTTTTTCTTTTCATGCATTAATACTCTGTATAGTTTATTTTTAAGAATGCATATGTAAGAGGTAAATAGGTTGACGGAGTTTTTCTTCATTACTAAAACACTTACTAAAAGATCAAATGGTCTAAGAACATACTGTGTTTATGACAAGGTGACTGTTGCAAAGGAGATATGTCTAAAAGACAAAAGAAGAAGGCTCCAGTTGTGGAAGGAGAACCAGAGGTTGAAATAATCACCAAGGTTGATACATATATGAAGATACCAAAGCTACCACTAGGGTTGAACCAGATTATAAATGGGCAAAAATATACAAGATGATCCCAAATTAGAATGTACCTAATGCTTGATTTGAAGAGCTGACTATTTATGCAACATCGAGAAATCAACTCTTATGAAAGTAGCCATGATATTTGAGTTGTTCCCATGCTCAGAGGTGATGGACTAGATTCTGCCTAGGGTATATGTAACTATGAAGATCATTGAAAATACTGCTAAAAAGGGATACGCTGCATACAACCCTACTTATGTCTCCATGGCATATCATCTGCCTCTTGCTCAGATTTACCTAACAAAAAGCTGGTTAAAAGAGAGAGATTTGGACCTGGTAGAAACAGTAAAAAGAATCCTAATACAAGGGAAGAAATTTCAAACCAAGCCATCAAGAGAATATGATACATCCACTCTCCGGACCCCTTATAGATTTATAGCACGGATGCTGAATATAATTTTTGGGAGAGATCATGGAAAAAGCTTCAAATTAGGATGGATACCAATTATTTTCTATGTGGCCACTCAAGCAACCATATTCAATTGGTCAAACATAGTGTCTAATATCCTCTCAGCATGCATATATTCAGCTTTGGGAGGGGTATCACAGAACAAGTCAGACTTCTACATGAGCTCTATCCTAGTTGACTGTATACTATGTACCCAATCTTTTCCAGCCTTGAGGTGTAATTGAAATAGGGAAAGGACCCCGGTATACACTGCATATAAATTATTTTGAGCACACAAATACCATGGATACTACAAGGAAATATGTGAACACTTCATCATGCCGTTGTACACTCTATTTTTATTGACCAAATGCAACTGCATGTCCGAAGAGGTGTTCAAGGTCATTGAGGAATATGGAGATTATTATTTAATTGAGGAAGGAATGTATATCAGAATGTATGGGGATTCCAGAGCACCTTCTCTACTCCCTAAATATGCCACTGATTATGTGCTGCATAAAGAGGCAGTTAGGCAGGTATATCTTGATGGTGTGGGGTGTTTTTTGTTGGAGCATAAAAAGGTAGCATTTCCTGCCATACCTTTCTGGCTAGGAAGTTATAAGTTTTCAAAGGTAAAACACACTGCAGAATTTGTGTAGGAGCTGGAGCACTTCCATTTTGGTGAGATGAACTTTCACAGGAATGATTCCCGAAATAAGGTAGCAGAGCACTGCAAGGAGGCAAGCATTCATTTTGAGTATACCAACTTCTAGGACAAGGACGAGGAAACCTTCAGGAGTGCAAAGAATATGACTGCCTTAAAGAAGAGATTTAAACAGAAAATCACTAATGTGGGCAGAAAAGGAAAAACTGTATAGAAGAATAAGACAGCTGAAGAAGAAGAGGCCAAAAAGAGGGAAGAAGATGCTAGAAGGCTAGCACAAGAGGCAGAGAGTTGGATTAAGAATGAAGAATAAGAAAGAAAGAGAGTTGTAGAGGAAGCAACAAAGAAGGAACGAGAGGAGAGAAAGAGGAAGGAAGAAGTAGAGATAAAGAAAAGACAAGAAGAAAGTGAAGGTCTGAGATTAACAGGATCTAAAAAAGACCAACAGACCACTGAGCAGATGGATACATAGGGGGGACATGATCATACAGATCAAGGGCTTGGAAAAGATAATACTGGTCCCCAGGAGCCTGCTGCAAATTTTGATAGCACTCAAGGGCAAGCTGTGTTTTCTGGAGTGAATTTGATACCTCTCATGCAGAAAGAAGGAGAAGAGGTCCCTGATTTCAGCACCATTTTCTATGACAAGGAAAAGAAAAGGATTGTTAAAAGTACCAAGAAAAAAGTTGAAACAGGAGGACAATTAGGAAAAATGATAACTGACAAAACTTTGGTGTATGTGACATATGCAGATCCAAGATTGACAGCAATAGATGGGGTGGAATTAACCCAAGCTACTGAAGATAATGTAGATAGGCTGATGACGGATCTTGAGCAGTCAAGAAAGAACGCAACTCAATTGAAAGAAACACTGAAGAAAGAGAGGGATGAAGGTCATAAGTTGAAGAGGAAATATGAGTGACATGCAGAATGAAGTGAGGACTTCAAAGACAGAACTCCAAACTCTGCAAGCAAATAAGATGGCTTTAGAAGTTTCTATAGAGAAAATAGAAAAGGATGCTCAGAACAGCTTAGCATAATTATAGAAGCTATAGCTAGAGAATCAAGTGTTGAAGACTGAGAAAGATGACCTCCATGTGTCCTATGAAACTCTGAGTGCAAAAAAGGACTAGCTACAAAGTAGAATTGTTGAGTTAGGAGCGGAGAAGGCCACCACAGAAGAAAGGGAAAAACAATATCAAATTCAGGTGGAATCCTTGGAAGAACATAATGCTTCATTGACAACATCACTAAAAGATGCTATAGAACAGAAGACAAAATTTCAGCCTTTAAAAGAACATGTTCTTACTCAGATAAGGAAAATCCACCATTTGCAAATGTGTGTTGAGAAAGAAAGATGTAATATTTTGCAAATAGATAGCAGATTAGAAGAGATTTTGGATACTATGTATTATTTTTTGGACAGATCTCAAGAGATTCTAGAGATTCTGACGAGAATAATAGTGTGGATAGAAACAAATGAGGAACCTCATGCGGAGCTACCTGTTAAATATCGGTAGAGTCTAAAGCAGGAATATGATTTATTGGAGTTTGCAATTAATATTACGGAAGAGTTCAAGAAAACTGTGAAGAAAACAAAGGGATTATGTGCTGAATACTACAGAAGAGTGCTGGTCACATACAATAGATGCCAAGTTTCTGCAGAAAAAAGATTGGATCCGATACCAGAACCTAAGATGTTCATAGAACATTTATAGATCAGGTATCAGGAAGACGAGCAGGAGATCCAACAAGTCAAGGATCTAGATGAATAGATTCTGAAGAATGCAGTGGCTCATGCAGCAGTAAGTATCCACTTACTAGAAGAACAACTACGCCTGAGTCCGACAAGAATAGGAGTAGTTAAGAATGAGGCTACTATGTATGAGATAAATATCTATTTTCTTGAACCCTCTGATTTTGAAGGCATATTAGCAGAGGCCCAGGCATGGAAAAAGTTCATAAATGACCAAGTGGGCCCCTCTTCATAAAGTGTCTAAAAGATTTTTGTTTTGAAATGTAATATATTGTATAAATTATGAGCACTTACTACAAGAAATGTTTTTGAGATTGATAGGTTGGGGAAGCCCAAAGGTCATTGAGGGGAATCCCAAAGGTTTTGCTTTTTTGTATAAATATAGGAAACTTTAGATGTAGAAGGGACTTCTTTCCTAAGCAATTTTTGAGAGTATATTGTAAGAAGTACTACTTCCTTTTACAATAAAGAATTACAAGTTTCTGCTAGAGAAAGTTTGGTGGAATGTTTCAAATGCTTTGCTATGGATCAGTTGAATGTGAACTATGTCATTTTCATCTTATGTCCATTAACTGTGAGATCGTTCTAACTCATTTCATTTCTGTTTATGTTACGAATGTCTTATGGTTTATTCTATGAAATTTACACTGTGAGTAATGAAGGTTGTCATAAACAATAAGCTATCTTGTTGTTCATATTTATATTAATGTTCATGTGTTCTGAAATAAGTAACAGCTGTAACACCCCAGTTTTGACCCCATGCATTAAATATACATATATATATATATCCATTGTAAATAATCATGGTGCAGAGCTAGAGGAAAAGGTCCCACCATCGATTTGGTTATGTTATGTTTCGGTGATTGGAATTGTCACCGATAGTATATCGGGATATCCGGCACATATTAAGTTGTGGCATCATGTAACTATACATTTTAATTAAATAAACCCAACCAGCTATGTCAATGCAACTAAACTGAAAAGGGCATGATTTCCTAAAGATAAGGGGGGGGGGATTGTTAAACCCAAAACCCATGGAGAAAAACCATTTGTCAACCACTAAACTCCTGTTTTAGTTGAGGGTAGTTAATGTTGGGTAGTGGTGGGTGGCATGCTTTCCCCCATGCACTCTCCACTAGCTGGTTCAGTAACACGCACGGGATGGGAATGGTTTCCTCATGCGTTGTTTGGGATACCAATCATTCTATCCACTCTCTCTGATGGTTGGCTGTTCATTTTCCTCATGCAGAGTGGAGATAAAAGGACTCGTGATTCCATGTGTGGGGGTTCTCTCTCTTTTCTCTCACCAATTGATGGTCTGAGTAGGAGGTTTCCTTTTCGTTCACACAGAGGGGCTGGTTTCTTTGGATTCACCCACCGATTGTGGTCGTTGGTTATGTTCTTCCTCCCGTTCATGCAGAGAATGGATTTTCCTTTTTTATTATCGGACTGTGTATTGTCCCGTCCTTATTTTGTGGATCGTGTGTTGTGATTTTCCTCATTGATCGTTGGCTATGGTCTCATCCACGTCTTGTTGACCGCGTTTCCCTTTACAGAGTGGTATCTATTGTAGGTTGTTGGGGAGTCATTTTGGCCACGATAGGGCCAATAACGACTCAAGGATTGTCTTCCCTTGTCTAAGCTGTGAAGTGCTTGTTTTGTTGAATGCATGCATAGGTTGGTATTCGAACTGCAATGGAGTCGTGATGAGGGCCTGATTTGCCTGAAAAACCTGGTGTGTTTGGGAACCACACAGACAAAGCTAGAGGGCTGGATTTCTTATCCACAACCCCTGAATAGTACTGGAAGGGAGGTCAGGGCCTGAGGGACTGTGTAGTAGAGAAAGGACTGATTTTCTTGTGTTGGGTGTGTGTGGGTGTCCTAGAAGTCAGGCTAGTTCTGGTGTAGGTGTCCTTAGCTCTTCAATGAGCTCATTAGCTTAGCATTTATCCTTTTCCAGCTCCTGGATGGCCTGATAAACCCAACTGTGTTGGCTTGGTTGATTTGTGATTTCCTGATAAACCCAACTATGTTGGCTTGGCTGAACTGTGTATCACTAATGTTTTGTTTATCCTTGGTTATGTGCAAGCATGCTAGTTCCTTATTCCTTAGGGAATCATGCCCAGCTTGGGGGTGGTAGCATTTCTGAGAGATTAAAGAGCACGTGGGCCTATGGTTGGGTGGAATGGTGCAGCGACGTAGCTGGTTGCAGAGCAGTTCTGATAAGATAATTATTCTTGTCTATTTTACTTCTGTAGTTATGTTTATTGTTAATGAATTATGATGAACATGTATATTAATGAATGTTGTTTTGCTTCCGCTAAATATATGTATGATTATGCATCTTAGTACTTTTGATGTTTTAAGAATTTACTTCAAATTTTATATGTATGTACATGTTCATGGGGCTAGTTTCCTGGATGTTTGGTGTTAGTAGCATCCTCTTCGCCAATCAGAGGGTCGGGGACATTACAGTGTGGTATCAGAGCTATAGGTTGCAGCATGGTCCTGAATGGGACACGAAGATGCAGTGATAGAGCTTATGTTGCAGCATGGACCCCTGTGGGCTAGGAAGAACCAACTAACAGAGGCAGGTTTCCTTCTTCCCAGTAGATATAAAAAAAGCTTCAAAAATTTTTCTAAGTGTTGGAACCATCTGCCCATCGGGAGACTAAGTGTGAAGCTCTTCCGATGCAGCGGAGAGCTAGTCGAAAGAAAAATTGTGAACATTTTCCTAAGTATTCGACAGTCATCAGAAAAGGTTAGAGGATGTAGGAGCCGCGGTTTTGGCAGAGGTCGACCGAAGACTGCCAAAACGACTGACTCGATTAGTCTAAAGATCCTCCAATATCGAATGTCGACGATAGATGAATGTTAGAGGAAGGGAGAGATGATACACCGGTAGGTCCTTAAAGTAATTTTTGCCGCAATGATTTTTAAGTGTTTGGCCGTCGGCACATCGGAAAACTTCGACATAGGGACCTCCGATATAGGCCCGACGATGAAAATTAGTCGATTTAATCGGCGGAGAAATGAGGATGAAAGTGTCAAAATGTCGGATCCATATAGTTGAAGATCGTCGATACGGCGGCGATAAGTACTTGTTTGGATCAGCGACAAATAGAAGGAGATAGAGCCGATGGAATCGGCAGAAGATAAGGTAAGTTTCCACTGAAAGGTAGATGAACGGATCAGCGAATTTTAGTGGATCAACCAACCGAAACATCGGCGAAAAATATACGATGGAGGTGTTGATACGGCGATGAGCGCTAGGTGAAGGAAGAGCTAACAAAGCGACAACAAAAGGAAATTTTTGGAAAAATTGTCTAAGTGTGGGAATCGTCGACAAAATTTAGACGACAGAACCGTCGATGTGGCGACGAACACCAGAAGAACTTAGTTGTTCGGACCGCCGATGCCATCGACGAAAAATAGTTGTTGAATTCGTCGACACCACGAAAGAATTTAGTTGTTTTTCAGTCCGCCATTGTTGCTTCCATGTGGAGTAGCACTCCGATGATTAGGAATTCAAACCGTTGATGCTCCAATCACTGACACGTAGTGGTTAGTGGTTCCGACCATCGACAGATGTTATGATCCGGAAGAAGAAGAATGTTTTTTTAAATTTGTCTAAGTGTTGAACCAATTGGCAATCAGTGGAAGTTATTTGATGAGACCGCCGATGGACATCATGAGAAAATTTTATTTGTTCAAGCATCTACCATTGTAGCTATTTAGTGGACAATCCCTCTGATGGATAGTTGTTCTGACCGTCGAAGTCATAGTGGTTAGTGATCTCGACCATCGATCAGAAAATTATAGTTGATGAGACCGCCGACACACTGGGAGATATTAGCTAATGTATTCACCGACACCATGGAGGAAGTTAGTGGTTTGGTCCACCGATGGGCATCAGAAACATTTAGTTGATTGTGTGTATGTCGTTGTGGATACCTAAGAGACTATCCATCCTATAGACAACACATCCGATCATCGATATACTGGCATCACTGATAAAGATTCAAATCTTAGACCACTACAGATTCGACATGCTAGAGAAAGATAGATGAAAAATACGCTGATGAGCAGCAAAGGAAATTAGACATTTTGATCACCGAAATGCTGGAAAGTTAGTAGGGAAGAGACCCAATAGGGAGAAAGAAAATTGAGTTATTGAAAGTGGATTTCTCAACAAATTCCAGTTGTTTTTACAGTGGATTTTTCAGCAGACTGTCAGTAGATTACAGGACTGAACAAGAAAAGAATTTTTGTGTGTTTAAGCAAAACTGTTATTTATAATTTTCTCTAGGAGAAGGTAAGTAGTTATGAATATGTATGCATCTAACACTTTTTCTATCTAACACGTTTGCAGGATCATAGTTACCTTCAAGGGCAGTATTTCAGAAATTGCAGTTTGATAAGCAAGTGGTGGTTCAGTTATGAGAACCCATGATGGATATGATGCTCGGGATTCTTACAAGCATGCGGGAGATGCCATGGGAGAAAATGTCCGTAACAAAAATGAGGACATAGAGTCTAATGGAAGGAGATTCCAAGAGACACCGTCAGATGTTGCAGCCACTATGAGAAGCTTGATTAAAGCCCAAGAAGAGCAGCATCAGTTGAATGCTGCCATGTTGTAGAGTTTGATAGAATTTCAAAGGAAGACAGACTCTGGACGAGGTACAACAAGGCCAGAAGGAAGTAAGAGCAGCACTAGGAGAAGGAGAAGGACTTCTAGTGGATCATCTGACTTTGAAGAATCTAGCGGGGATACAAGTTCATCCTCTCATAAAAGAAAACGAAAGAGACACCATAGGGATCTCTCTCGGGATGAATTTAAGAAGGCTAAACCTCCTACATTTGATGGTGAGGTAAACACTGGACAAGAGGCCGAAGCTTGGCTTTTTGGGATAAAGAATTACTTTCAAGTGTAGGATTATTTGGGAAACATGAAGGCAAGAGTTGCCATATTCAATCTGAATGGAAGAGTATCCATTTGGTGGGAACACTTCAAGAAAGTAAAGAGGATCAGTTAAAGGAGATTGAAGTGGAAACAGTTCCAAAAGTAATTCAAGCAGAAATACCTCTCTGATAGGTATTATGATGATAAGATCAGGGAGTTCCATGAGCTGAGATTGGGACAACAGACCATGGATGGATATGTAAATAAATTCTTGGAATTATTGAGGTATGTCTGGTACATTAGAGATGAAAAAGTGAAGGTCCAGCAGTTTCTGAGTGGATTTCCTCAGTCTTACAAAGATAGAATTGAGTTTTATGAACCTAGAAATCTTGAAGAAGCAATAAGGAAGGCTAAGTATTTCTATGATCAATGAAAAGGTAAACCTAATTACCATAATACATGGAAGGACAAGAAGAATGAGAAGTTTGACCAAAGAAAGAAAGCTTTCAAACCTTCTAGATTCAGGAATCAGCAGAAGCAGCCATCCCAAGCTACGAGTAATCCAGTTGGAGTAACAAGTGGAAAGCCTAAAGATCCACAACAGAATAAAGGTCCACTCAAATGTTGGAAATGTGAAGGACCCCACTTGGGCAGGTATTGTCTAGTCAAGAACGAGAATGCAAGACCAGCTTATAACATTCAAGAAGTAGAAACAGTAGGTTAACTAGAAAGGGCAGTCCCTAGAATTTATGCAGCACTAGAGGACCGCCAGGAAGATCACTAGTCAACTGTGGTTGAAGTTGTAGGTAAGATTGTTGAACAATTTGTTTCTATTTTGATTGACCCTGGTTCTACTCACAGTTACATCACTCCTAGAGTAGTGGATATTTGTGCTTTTAAGAAGGTAAAGCATAGAAAATCTTCATTAGTTCAGCCAGCCACTGGGACTAAGAGAAAGGTCAGTGAAGTGGTAGAGAAATGTCCATTGGTCATGAATGGTTTGATCACTTATGTAGATATGAATGTTCTACCGCTTGGTTCCTATGATGTTATCATTGGAATGGATTGGTTAGAAGCTCACAGATTGAATCTTGACTGTTACAACAAGAATTTTGAGTGCACGGATGAAGAAGGAGACCCAGTAGTTATGAAAGGTATTCCAAAGGTAATTTCAGTAAGGCAGGTTTTAGCAATGCAATTGAAAAAGTTCTGTAGGAAGGGTTGCCAGTTATATGCAGCTCATATTGTGGAGGCATTATAGGATGAAACTCCTAGGTTGGAGGACTATTAGGTGTTGCAGGAATTCAAGGATGTGTTTCCTGATGAGATTCCAAGGCTTCCTCCAAAGAGGGACATTGATTTCACCATTGAACTTGTGCCAGGAGCAGCACTAGTGTCCAAGACACCCTACAAGATGAGTAGACTAGAATGCTAGAGTTGAATATGCAACTGCAAGAGTTGTTGGAAAAGAAGTATATCTGACCGAGTGTGTCTCCTTGGGGATCACCAGTTCTGATTGTAAAGAAGAAGGATGGTACACTCAGATTATGTATTGATTACAAACAGTTGAACAAGGTTACTGTGAAGAATAAATATCCTTTTCCTAGGATTGATGACCTCTTTGATCAAATGAGACGATTGAAGGTATTTTCCAAGATTGACTTGAGGTCTAGTTACCATCAGGTAAGAATCAATGATGAAGACATTCATAAGACTGACTTCAGAACAAGGTATGGACATTATTAGTTTGTAGTGGTACCATTT
Organism: Pseudotsuga menziesii; assembly: GCA_001517045.1. Taxonomy (NCBI): domain Eukaryota; kingdom Viridiplantae; phylum Streptophyta; class Pinopsida; order Pinales; family Pinaceae; genus Pseudotsuga; species Pseudotsuga menziesii. The sequence goes on from LPNX010560288.1 coordinate 293,176, forward strand.
GGTCTCATAAATGCACCAGCTACATTTATGTGCCCTATGAATAGTGTCTTCACCAAGTATTTGGACAAGTTTGTTCTTGTTTTCCTTGATGACATTCTTGTTTATTCTAATAATGAAGAAGAACATGAAGAGAATTTGAGATTGACATTGCAATTGCTCAAGGAGCATCAGTTGTATGAAAAACTAAGCAAGTGTCACTTCTATAGAGATATAATCCAGTATTTGGGTCACATTATCTCAGAAGAGGGTATATCAGTGGACCCTGAAAAGATTGAAGCCATTATGAATTGGCCTACTCCAAGAAATGTGATGGATGTAAGATATTTTATGGGACTTGCAGGATACTATAGGAGATTCATTGAGGGATTCTCCAAATTTGCACATGCCATCACTTCTTTACAAAAGAAGGGGATGAAGTTTGAATGGACATCGAGGTGTGAAGAAAGCTTCCAGGTGTTGAAGAACCTTTTCACCAGTGCACCAGTATTGAAAGTTGCAGATCCAAAGAAATATTTTGTGGTGTGTACCGATGCATGCAGACAAGGGCTTGGAGGAGTCCTTATGTAGGACAACCACATGATATGTTCTGAGTCGAGAAAGCTGAAGGAGCATGAGAAGAACTATGCCACTCATGATCTAGAACTTGCAGCCATAGTACATGCTCTCAAGATGTGGAGGCATTACTTGATGGGTAGAATATTTGAACTGAGGATGGATCATTGTGGTTTGAAGTATTTATTTGATCAGCCTACTCTGAATTCTATGCAAGCGAGATGGCTGGAGTTTTTATGTGAGTTTTATTTTGAAATCAAGAACATAAAGGGAAAAGAAAATAAGGTATCTAACACACTTAGGAAGAACGTGCATAAAATGCATGTGGAATCTCTTAGTATTTGCCAATCAGATTTGAGGCAGCAGATTGTTAATCATACTCCCGGAGATGAATTATATGAGCAGGTAAAAGACAAATTGCAACAGCAAAGTCTTGAGAAGAGGTATGAGGGATATAAATTAGAAGAAGATGGGATTCTTACTTATAAAGGTAGAATTTATATTCCAAATATAGCATATTTGAGGAGAGTTGTTATGGATGAAATCCATCAAGCTCCGTATTCTGGTCACCCAGGATATCAGAAGATGATTTCTACCGCTAGAAAGTAGTACTTTTGGCTAGGAATAAAAAAGGACATGGCTGAATACATTTCAAGGTGCATGAAATGTCAACAAGTAAAGGTTGAGCATCAACACCCTGCAGGTTTGTTATAGCCTTTGCCAGTTTCGGAATGGAAATGGGAAGTTATTACCATGGATTTTATTACAGGATTGCTGATGACTTGGAGACATCATCATTCCATCATGGTTGTGGTGGACAAGTTGACAAAGGAAGCACATTTTATAACAGTGAAGTCTACACATAAGACTGACGACATTGCAAAGATATTCATGAAGGAGATTTTCAAATTGCATGGATTTCCAAAGGCAATAGTTTCTGACAAAGATGTTAAGTTCACTTCCAATTTTTGGAAAAGGTTGTTTGCAGATTTGGGTACAAAGCTAAACTTCAGCACTGCATACCATCCTCAGACAGATGGGTAGATAGAAAGAGGTAATCATGTACTTGAGGATATGCTTTGCATGTATATGATGGACAAACCCACCAAGTGGGAAGATTACTTACACTTGGTAGAGTTTGCTTATAACAATGGACAACAGGCATCTTTGGGGATGAGTGCGTATGAAGCTTTGTATAGAAGGTGTAGGACGCCAGTGACTTGGGATAATCCAGTGAACAGGGTTGTTCTTGGACCAGAATTGCTCAAGGAAATGGAGCCAAAGGTTGTTAAGATAAGGCAGAATCTAAAAGCGGCACAGGACATACAGAAAATCTATGCAGATAAGCATAGGGTGAATAGGGAGTTTAGTGTTGGGGATCATGTTTAGCTCAGAGTGAGGGCCAAGAAGAGTTCCTTGAAGATTGGAATTTGTGCCAAGCTGTCACCAAGATATTGTGGGCCGTTTGAAGTGCTTGAAAGAATAGGGTCAATTGCATATAGACTTGCATTGCCTGCTAGTACTAGAATTCATAACATTTTTCATGTTTCTTTGCTTAAGAAATATGTACATGATCCTAACCATGTGATAAATTAGGATGTGATTCAGGTGGAACCCGGGGGAGAGTTCCAAATCGAGCCAATGCGCATCCTTGACATAAAGGTCACAATGCTCCGGAACCGAGCCATAGGTCAGGTAAAGGTGCAATGGGAGCACTACAGACCTGAAGAGGCTACGTGGGAGCTGGAGGATGCCATGCAATTGGCACATCCATTTTTTTTCAATTCTATGGAACACTGAGGCAGTACCAGTGTAGAATTTTGTTCAAATTTTGTAAAGCACTGAGGACAGTGCTATTGAAGGGGGATGGGAATGTAACACCCCGGTTTTGACCCCATGCATTAAATATACATATATGTACACTGTAAATAATCATGGTGCGGTGCTAAAGGCAAAGGCCCCACCATCAATTTGGTTATGTTATGTTTCGGTGATTGGAATTGTCACCGATAGTATATTGGGATATACGACACATATTAAGTTGTGGGATCATGTAGCTATGCATTTTAATTAAATAACCCCAACCAACTATGTCAATCCAACTAAATTGAAAAGGGCATGATTTCCTAAGGATAAGGGGGGGGATTGTTAAACCTGGAACCCATGGGGAAAATGCATGTGTCAACAACTAAACTCCTGTTTTAGTTGAGGGTAGTTAATGGTGGGTAGTGGTGGGTGGTAGGCTTGCCCCCATGCACTCTCCACTAGCTATTTTAGTCACATGCATGGGCTGGGAATGGTTTCCTCATGTGCTATTTGGGATACCAATCGTTCTGTCCACTCTCTCTAATGGTTTACTATTGTGTTGGGTGTGTGTGGGTGTCCTAGAAGTCACGCTAGTTCTGGTGTAGGTTTCCTTAGCTCTTCAATGAGCTCACCATCTTAGCATTTAGACTTTTCCAGCTCCTGGATGGCCTGATAAACCCAACTGTGTTGGCTTGGATGATCTGTGATTGCCTGATAAACCCAATTGTGTTGACTTGGATGAACTTTGTATCCCTAATGTTTTGTTTATCCTTGGCTATGTGTAAGCCTACTAGTTCCTTATTCCTTAGGGAATCATGCCCGGCTCGGGGGTGGCAGCATTGCTGAGAGATTAAAGAGCACGTGGGCCTATGGTTGGGTGGAACGTTACAACGACGTAGCTGGTTGCGGGGAAATTCTTATAAGGTAAGTATTCTTGTCTATTTTACTTCTGCAGTTATGTTTATTGTTAATCAATTATGATGAACATGTATATTAATGAATGTTGTTTTGCTTCCGCTGAATATATGTATGATTATTCATCTAAGTACTTTTGATGTTTTAAGCATTTACTTAATATTTTATATGTATGTGCATGTTCATGGGCTAGTTTCCCAGATGTTTGGTGTTAGTAGCGTCCTCTTTTCCAGTCGGAGGGTCGGGGACATTACAGCAGCTACATGTAATTTTTCTTAATACATGTACAAAAATACATTACTCATTGATAACTGATGATTTGTTCCCTAGGGATAGGCTAGTTAGTTGTAGTTATTTTCTAGTTGTTTGGGATTTAGATGCGAGAGAGGTAAGACAAGAGATAAGAACCTGCGCATCACATTGTGACACTCCTTGTTATCTCTATCAGTTTTCATTTCTAGATAGGCACTTGCACATCATAACTTAACACAAAAAACTAAAAATATACATGGTGGACCAGGTCGTAGCCGGTAAAACCTTTCAATTTGTTACTTGACCTATGGTAGTCAGAACATAAACCGGATGGATTCCCCATACCAAATAGCAACAGGCTAGTTGGGAATGTTTATTGGGAAGAATCACTAACTATTGTTACCTATGATTTTCCAAGCCTCAACATGTTCCTATGTATTAGTTCTTCAGATCAGCATTGCATTCATATTCCCATTGAGGCCACCATTATGTATCACCATTTGTATATGTATTGATCAAATCCCATATTTTGAGCCTAGATCCCCGTTATTTATTCTTTTGACATTGTTATGAGCATGGGTATGCCCGCCTCGTCCATATACATGTCACACATTATATGTATCTCATCCATTTTTGAGAAGTAATAAAAAAACATAAAATCCACCATAGTTCAAACAAGGAATCTCCACTCCCCCACGTTCCTCTCCAGTCTCTCTATTGTTGTCACCATTTTCCCATGATCCTATTATGTATAGCATCCATATGATCAAATCATGCCCTCACACATCAGGGGGAAATCTCTTAACACTAAAAAGTGTTCATGTAGCTCTCGGCCATGGTCTAAACCATAGACATACATGATATTCCCCACCATTATTTCCTTCATTTTGACCTTCACAATTGTATTTCCACTAAAAATGGTCTAAAATATAATTATTCCTTTGCATAAATGCAGGGATGATGAGAATTTATTGTGATTTATCCCCACTCTTTCCCAAAAAGGGTCAAAAACCCTAAAAATTGAGAATGGGTAAAAAACCATAGATAAATACCACGGACAATAAAATTCCATGGGTCACTACCATGGGTTAAAAACCCTAAGACCATGCTATAAATACATTGTGAAGCACTCCCATTGTAATAAGATCTTTACACACACACATACTTCTTAGATATGTGTGCACAATTGTTTTATTTGTTGATTGAAGTTGAAGTAAAATATATTTTCAACCAAAAAATTGTTAAATTTGTGGTTTATATTGATTCACCCCCCTTCTCAGTATAAAATATAATTCCAACAATTGGTATCCAAGCGGTTGTCTTCAGTAACAATTTAAAATATGTGATACATATGTTATCACAAACATGGAAAGGAAACAAGGCCTATCCATCAATAGATAACTGATATTCGATGGGACTAATTACACCTTTTGAAGTCAAGGATTGAAGTCTATTTATATTCCCTTGGAGTGGATATATGGGAGTCAGTATAAAATGGATACCATGGCCCTAAAACTACAACAACTGACCCAACAGTTAGAAGAAAATATGTACACAATGCGAAGGTCAAAAATACATTGTTGTGTAAACTGGAAGATTCTATGTTCACCAAGGTTATGCAGTGTGCAACAATGAAATAGATATGATATAAAATCTAACACATCTATGAATGGGTTGGAAAACTGAAAAAGGAAAAGTTGTAGAACTTCTGGTGGAAATTTGAAAACATGAGGATGAAAGAAGATGAAAACATAGCATCATACCTTCTTTAGATTAATGAAAATTTTAAGACTATTGAGGGACTCAAAGTGTATCTTGATGAAGGCGCTATAGTCCAGAAGATACTCAAAATGCTTCCACCAAGAATTGATCCCAAAGTATCAATTCTAGAAGATTTTTCTAATCTGGATGATTTGACCAGGGATGAGCTACATGGAATCCTTACAGCCTATGGTTTGATTATTGGAAGGGTAAACCCCTTTAGGAAGGAAGCAATGTTCAAGATCACCAAGAAGGACAAGAATATTTAACATGAGAAAAACAAAAGTGTATTTGAAGAATAGAACGAAGAAGAATCAAATTTCATAAACACATAAGGATGTGACAAGTACAGATGTAATTTTACTTTCAAATGTTTTAAATGTCATAGAAAAGGACACTTTGCTTCAAAATATCCCTACAAAGAAAATGTAGATAGTGAAAGTGAGTAGGAATTTCATTGTAAATACCAAATAAAGACACACAAATATCATAAGTCTAAAAACATAAAGAAATTTCAGAAATAGGAAAACAACTTGTTCGCTAAGGAAGAAGAAAGTTCATTTGATGAAGGTGATGGTTATGATAGCCGCAGGGAAGTGATTTTTATGGAAATTTTAGAATATGAAGAACCAAAATAAAATTTATGTTCAAAAACGAAGAAATGAATACATGAAATTTAACCAGAAAGATCAGATAAGTATGTTTTTTCAAGGAGTGTTTACCTCACCTATGAAATCCAATACAAAAAGTGGATCAGACAAACTAGTTGATAATGGTAGTAGTAAATAAGAAACTACAAAATTTGATTGGTAAGGTGAATTAATGAGTGCTTTGGAAGATATAAAGAAGTCTAGAAAGAATAACAATATATTGAAGGAATAACTAAAAAATATTGAAGAATTGAATAAGGAAGAAAAGGCTTTGACAAAACATATGAGTAAAAAAAAGGGAGCTTGAGAAACAACTAAACTACGCACAAAATGAAGTAGCATGATTGGAAAAAACAAATTTGTGCTTGAAGAATTATTAGAAGAAATATATAAGAAGGAGATGCTAACACAAAGTATTATGTAAGAATATATGGAGATCTAAAATATAAGAAGTGAAATGCATGAATTGTGATGTGAAAATCAAAATTTATGTAAACAGAGACAACCCATTGGTAACAAATCAATTTGAAAAATACAAATGAATACAAACCCTATATTGAAATAGAAACCAAATATAAGTTTCACAATAGCACCTCAGTATTCAAGAAGATATTAAACAGACAAAGATCACTGACAAATGAAACATGGATTGGATCCAATTGGAAAGTAGAAACTATTTGCAACAATGAATGCACGATGGAAAAAAGACATATAAAGTATAAATATTGATTTCATAACAAGTATGATGGTTCATTCTCTTGTCACGCAAATAAAAGAAGAGTCGGTATGCTAAAGTGTTTTAAGTGAAATATCCTTTACCACATTGCAAAATATTGTCACACAATGAGATGCTACACTTGTGATGGATTTGGAGAAAAGGATCAACACTATTGAAAGGATGCAACTGGCCTATAAAGAAACATCTTACATGATAGCTTCAACTATATATCGACTAGGAAGGAGATGAAGGAGGTACAATATCAAAATGGAATTGTGCACATGAAGACATGGATGGGTAAGGAAAACTCCACAAGAAGAAAATAACCAAAGTATGTTGCTTACATCAAGTAATTGCTGCCAATGTTGCTAATATTCAAGATATTGAGTAATATAGTTGAATTCAACATGATTTTCATTAGGAATTCAAGGAGAATGTTAGTGAAGTTTTATTGTTAGCTAGTTGTTGCATTAATTTAACGTTGCATGTAATGTCCCGGTTTTGACCCCATTTGCATTAAAAGATACATGATGTATATATTGTAACTAATCATGGTGTGGAGCTAAAGGAAAAAGCCCCACCATTGATTTGGTTTTGTATGTTTCGGAAATAGGGATCATTGCCGATGGTATATCATGTTATCCAGCACATTATAGTTTTTGGCATCATGTAACTATGTACATCAATTGAAATAAACCTACATCCAGCTACAACGGTGCAACATTGAATGAAATGGACATTATTCCTAAGGATAAGGGGAGGAATGTTAAACCTTGAACCCATGGGGGAAAAGCCATGTGTCACCACCAACCACCACTTTAATTGCTCTGCTGAGTAGTTGAGGCAGTTATTGTTGTGGAGCGGAGGGTGGCAAGCCTGTTAGTCTTTGCCACATGCTCACTCCACCAGTCGTACCTCCACCTTCAAGCGGGTAAGAACAACACCACTACGGCAGTCTCTTGTCGGCAGGTTTTTCCCACTCTCACGCAGGGAAGTTTTGCTCTTTTCACTTTCTCACATGCAGGAAGTTCGAATGGTATTCCTCACGTAGAGATGAGATAAAAAGGATTCATGTTTCCTTGCAGGGGGATTCGTTCCCCCCCTCTCTTCGATTACTGGTATGTGGACCTGTTCTTCCTCCCGTTCACGTAGGAGATCGTTTTCCCTTTTCCCATTATCGAACTGTGTAAGCCATTCACACCCAGGGGCTGTGTGTATGTGTGTTACTCTCATGGATTTGTGGTCTGCGTACCTATTTTTCCCTTGTCCAAGGTTGAGAATTGGACTTCTCTCTTGTTTCCAGGCTGTGTAATGTTCCAGTGGCTTAGCCGTGAGATCGGTTGTTGTTCTTCCCCTAAAACTATGGCTTGTTGTGGTTTTCCCCCATGTTGTTCATTGTTGTGAATTCAATCATATTTTGGTTGTCGCTGAGTTGTTTTGGCCATGCTAGGGCCAAGAACAACTCTGCAACGTCTTGTTTGACCTGAGCTGTTTTCACCCTTTCGTTTGGGTTGTCACCCTGTTAAGTTTATTTTCCTCACAGAGTTGTGAGCTAATTGTTTTGTTGTGGTATGCAGTGGTTGGTATTTGGACTATTGAGAGTATGATTATATATTGAGTATGCTTGAGAAAACTGGTGTTTGGAGCCACTCAGATAGAGTTAGACTACTGGCTTTCTTCTCCACAACCCTTGAAGAGTATTGGAAAGGGAAGTCAGGGCCTGAGTGACTATGAAGTAGAGAAAGGACTAATTCCTTGTGTCAGGTGTGTGGATGTCTTAGAAGTTAGGTTAACTCTGGTGTAGGCATCCTTATCTCTCCATTGAGGCGACCAGTTAGCATTTAGCCTTTCGTAGCTCCTTGACGGCCTGATAAACCCTACTGTGTGGGCTTGGCTGAATTGTGTACCTTGGATATGTGTAAGCCTGTTTTGACCCTTATTCCTTGAGGATTCATGCCCAGCTTTGGGGTGGTAGTGTTGCTGAGAGATTAATGAGCACACTGGCCTATGGTTGGGTAGAGCGTTGCAGCAACGTAGCTGGTTGTGGGATGAATTCTTTTAAGATGAGTATTCTTGACTATTTCGTCTCTGCATTTATATTTATTGATTAAGGAATATGATGAACATGTGGTATGCTTGAATGAGTGTATGTTTGCTTCCGCTATGTATATGAAGGATTATGCATCTTAGTATGTTCTATGTTTTAAGCTTACATTTCAGCATTATATGCCTGTTCATGTTCATGGGGCTATTTGCCTGGAGGTTTTTGATGGTTTGGTAGCGTCCTCCTTGCCGGTCAAAGGGTCGAGGATGTTACAGTATGGTATCAGAGCAAAGGTTACATCATGGGCCTGAATGGGCCATGAAAGGTCAGCTAGCAAAGGCAAGTTTCCTTTTGCCTAGCAGAAATCCGAAGGAATCTAAGTGCCATCGGCCCATTGAAGGACTAAGTGCGAAGGTCCTCCGAGGCAGCAGAAGAGTTAGTCTGATGACCACCCAACGGAGGACAGCCAACAGGAAATTTCACAAGTTCGCTAAGGTTCGTCGGCCATCGACAGAGGGTAGAGGATGTGGGAGCTGCAGTTTCGGTGGAGATCAGCCGAAACGCTAGCTCCACTTAGCGAAAAGAACCTCCGATGTTGAATTTCGGTGATTGACAAAGAATAAGAGGTGGTTGAGCCAATGAAGCAATGGAAAAATGAGATTAAAGAAAAGTTCTTCGAAAATTTTTTCTAAGTCATAAAATCGTTGGCGATCGGCGAGGAGGAGTTGATCACATCGTCGATACCTCGATGATTTAGTTGTTGATGAACTACATCGGATAAAATTAGTTTATTGGGAATCCACCATTACGGTTGGCTAGTGGACTATACTTCTGACGGATAGAGTCCCCGACCGCCAATGCCGCAGAGGAAAGTCATTCCGACAGCCGAAGCAACAGAAAAATTCCCAAAATTTTTCTAAGGCATGAGATCATCGACGATCGGAAAAGTTTAGTTGTTGGGATCGCTGATGAATAGAGGACCAGCTCACCACCAAATAGAAGATGAAGCTACTGAGTCTAGTAAAGTGGATCGGTGAACGTTAGTTGAAGGAAGAGCCGATGCCACAAGAAAATTCAAAAAATTTACTAAGTATTGGTCATCGGTGATCGGCGAAGATTAGTTGAAGGAATCGACAACACCTCGTTGATGAGGTCGCTGAAACGACAATGGGGATCAATCAATTTGATCGACGGAAGTTAGCTGTATTGATCATTGATAGAATTCGAAAGAGTTAGACGGTTGTGCGTCTGCCGTTGTGGCTACCTAGAGGACTAACCGCCCGACGCCGTAGCAGTTAGTGCTTTCAACTGTCGATTGAAAGATTATAGTTGCTAGTCGTTCTTACCACTAATAGAGTTATGGCCATGGAAACTACAGTTGTTGAGACCACCGGCGCAGCGGACAAGGAAAGAAAATGTTCCAAGAAGGAAATTTTCTGAAAAAATTGTCTAAGTACCAGAGACGTTGGAAAAACTTGGTTATTTGGCTCGCCGATGCGGCAACAAACATTGGTGGAGTTTAGAGGACCAGACCGCCGATGGACATGATCAAAAAATATTAGAAGATCAATGTGCCGATCAGAAAAATTAGTCATTCATGCATCTGTCATTGCAGCTATTTAGTGGCCTATGCTCCCGATGAACATTTGTTTCGAACGTCGATCGGAGAATTATAGTTGAAGAGGCCACCAATCGAAAAAGATTAATGATTGGTGAACGGCCATTGTGGAAGCTTGGAGAACTAGCCATCTGATGAGTAGAGGATCCAATTACAAACATACTGGCATCGTCGATAAAGATCAGAAGGTTAGATAACCACAGATTCGAAACAACAGAAAACGTTAGCTGTTTGACCGCTGAGGGATAACCTTTGGCATCGCCGATAAAGTCTGGATGCGTATATGAACAGGCCACCGATGAGCATGGATAAAACTAAAGTTTTGACCACCGAAGCATTGAAAACTTAGTTGGAAAAATGTTCGATTGGGAAAAAGGAATTTTGGGGTTTTCAAGTGGAAATTTCAGCAAATTCTAGCTAGTGTTCCAGTGGGTTTTGCAGTGGAATGCTCAGTGGATTTTTCAGTAGTTCTAGGGATGAAAAGGAAGAAAAACCTAGGTGGTTGAAGTTAGCATTTCGGACCAAATACAGGGGTGTGTTTTTCCATCATTCTAGAAGTGGTGTTGTTTTCACACCTGAGGTTAGAATGAAGCATGTGGATAGGTGTTGGAAATATTATCTAGTAGGGAACAAGGGAGAGTCACCAGAATTTGAGTATGGAGCAGAAAAGTACTAGTGATTGCTTGAAAGAGAAATGTGTTGCTATCAATATGGACAAATCCAGGAATTGCATGCCTAGAGGTAGCAATACCATGAAGTCAAACCAGTTGTTGTGTGGAAAAGGAGTTCCATGCAAAGATGAGGGATTGGAAAAAGGAAAATTCCTTAAACCCTGTATTGCTAATTATAATTACATTTATAAGTTTCATACATGAAATGCATGAGGATATGCCTTGCATGCATAGGATATTGCATGATGGTAAGAGTAGTGAGAATTATACATTTATAATGAACCACTAATGGAAATTATTGCATTGGTGTTGTCATTAGTGGGAAAACCAACGACAACCTGGACATGGCTGAATATGCTGCTAATGCTGATGAATGTGACCAGCAACCCTATGAAGAAAGGGATAAGGAAACAAGTCCAGAATCAAAAGTTGGTGAGCAAATTCTGCAATCTCTTGCAAAGGACCAACCAAACTGGTAATGTCAAGGGTGTAAGTAGGACCCATGAAGGTAAGAGTTTAATTATGACAATTGCATGGAATACTAAAAGCAAGAGGTCTCATTCCATGTGGGTATTTGAATTTTATATTGTATTCATATAGAAATGTGTCATGCCTGTATTATGTTGTGATGAGCTTAGTAGCCCAAGGAAAGTAAGCACTGACGATCTTGATTATAGTCATGCATCCTATATGAAGTAGTCATGGTTAGGCCATGCATGGTAGTATTCCTAAATCAATGCAAGGTAGCATTGAGTGGGTAGGCATTAATTTTTTTTATAAATCTTGTAGTTATGCATTGAATGGATGCATATGAAAAGTATGAGTAAATGTTGTAGATATGCATACATAAGTATGGGTGCAAATGTTGTGATTCAATGCGTGAATGCATAGAGATAGTGCATGAGTTATTATGAATAACTAATGGCTGAAATGATTAATTGATGACAATTCTGCAACCATTTCAAGATTTGTTATGAATGCAGGATAGTAAGTGCATGAAGAGGGTAGTCATGATCGATTGGCTGCTGAAAATGCTCTATGGAAGGGCAAGATGGTACAATGATACACTTGTGGAGTAAGGAGTATCTGAACATTTCATTTTGGAATAAATGATGTAACCTTGCAAATTTTAGTACGATAATGGTTGCATGAAGTAAATGAGTTTTGGTAATATTGATGTGATTAACAGATGGAAGTGTTTGAATTTTATAAATTCTAAAAATGCTTCAGTGATTGTTGCAGCAATGAAAAAGTTATATGCATCAAGACTTACTAAGTGTTTGGCTGACTGAGGTTCAGGTTTCAAGTAGATTGTTTGGGGCGTGGCAATTTGGGTAAGACCATGACAAAGGCCGAAATATACCATGTGAAAGAGCCAAACCTTATGAGAAGAGTCTCATGGCTATGAAAATAGTTTGTATGCATAATAGGTTGTTAAATTTGAATTGTGAGTTTCAGATTTAAGAAATTGTTGACAATTACTAATCACTATTGGCTTGCATAAGATTGTGTTAGGTGGATGCATTGTAAGTGGGTATTCATGTTATGCTAGTAAGCATAAAATTATAATGGGCATAGTAGTGCTGCTTACAAGAGACCCAAAATTGAGGATCACCTCATTTCCAAGAAAATCAATTTCTGTAGTAAACAGAGTTGCAAATTCTCATTGAATTTAATTACTAATGTCATTGCTTAGTTATGGAACAATCAAATTTGGATTGTATTATCAGATAATGATTGACTGTTTGGATATTTGATGAATGTGCCAGGGCTACACACTATAGGAAGATCATGTGTGATGGGCTGCAGGAGCCAAACTTCATGGGAAGGTTTCCCCTTATCTTAGAAATGGGTTTCGGGTGAAACTCCATTGGACATTTTGGGAATGTCGCATCTGCACTACATGCTTGATAAGCAATATGAGTGAGATGGTATAGTTTATGTCGGTAAAAGACGTTTGGATATGAAATGTAAAGAGGAATTGGGATGGAAAATCGAGGGACTGTCAACTCAGAGAAGGGAGCCCCCATTCCTCCTTAACGAAAGAATATTGCCTCGGCAAATGGATAATTGTTCTGTGACCCTAGCTAAGAATATGTATGTCAAATTATTAAAATTCCATATGCTGAACATGTTTTGATTTTATTTCCATGATGACCGATTGCTTGAGTATGAATAGGGCCTACATGGCACACACCGGAAAAGGATGCACACTTTCCTGATGTTGGATCATGGAAAGGGTTTTTGCAATATTGATTACAACCTAGGGAGTGGACGCACTCCTGGTGTCTCAATACTTGATAGTGAATGATCTGAAATATGATTATAGTTTTAGAGCAATAACGATAATGAATATGCTTATATTGCTTGTGTTGTCAGGCTAAACAAATGTAGTCTGGTATTGTACACTAAATGGACAATGGCTTGAGCTCATCCTACCTTCTACTAAAGAGCACAGAGAAGGAGACATTCCTGAGGGACTGTCAAATCGGAGAAGGGAGTGGTCTCTTGTGTGATATGGGGTAGTGGAATTAGAGCTCGCTACTGGAAATGAAACCTGGAAATGTTCATTTATTGTTGATATAAGTGCATGTGTTATTGTTAATGGCCTGAGAAACCCAACTGTGTTGGCATGGCTGATGATTGGTTGTTGATATAAGTGTATTGTTGAGATAAGTACAGGCGATTTGTTGATGGCCTGATAAACCCAACTAAAGGTTGGCTTGACTGTGCCTAATATATATGTATAAAAGGATGTTGTGAATTATCCTGCATGCTGACCTAACATCCAAGTCCATAGGCGATCCCAAGGCTTGCAAAGCGAAGCAGGATCCTGTGGACGAACGAGGAAACGCACGATACAGATAAGTATTGAATTATTTTGTAATTTCTTTCTTATGAATATACATGTGTATATGATTTGGTTAAGATGTTTTAAGATCTTGGTTAAGAGATAAAAACTGATGAGAATAAAATAAACAAGTGAATTTATTCAATGCTTGAATATAGGTATTGTTGGAAGCGAGGACTATGAAAACATCCTAGGGGTGCATGTGGACATGTGACTATCCTGAAGAGCTCAGAATGAGTAGTGATGAAAAAGGTGCTAGTGAGACTGTGAAGTTCCTAGCAGCCGATACAAACCATGTGGGGAGGCTCCATGGTTGAGAGGTCTGAAATAGACTGGAGACACTAAGTGTCATGAACAAGAGGGATTGGTCCAACATTCACGGAGAAGTGAAAGAGGCTGAGAGCATGAAAAGCCACAATGGTGGTGTGGGTTCCAAGATGGAACAAGACAAAGAGGGGAAAAAATCTTGCTGATGTCTCTTTCCTTTTGATTATACTTATGCATTGTGAAAACAAAAGATTGTTGAATGCATGTATGACTGAAAATGGAATGTGTGTATTTGCTTAAAGTAAATTGTGAATGATGGAATAGTTAATTCCTTTCCCAAGAATGGACATGAATGAGCTCATGTGCCTATTGGGAAGGAATAAAAAATATGAAAGTCTCCTTGATGAGACTTGGACTGTCATGCCAATTGGGAAATTAATTGACTGATTTTAATGCCTATATTATTCTTGGTCTGACAAAATTTCAATGGTGCATTTCACAGGTGAGAAAGTGAAATCCAATGGTGCACATTGATCATGGCAGCACACCAAAAGCTACTGGACTTGGCTAGAAGTCTCCTTCAAACGGTTGCCATGACCCAAGAGAATCTTGGAGAGATGCTCAAGATACAGAAAAGGAAGAATGAGCTGAACCACCAGATTTTGCAAGACTCTATTGGTTTGCAAAAGGAGGCAGAAAGCCTTCAGGGGGGAATCCATAAAGGTAAGGAAAGGGGATCAATGATAGGACATTCGTCCAAGCGATCTATTAAGAAACAGTCTAGGCATGAAGACTTAGAGGAAATTGAGTAGGTAAAGATGAAGTAGCCAACAAAATGTTGGAAATGCAGAGGACATCATTTATTCCAGGATTGCCCAGCGAGGGAACATAAAGGGGGTAGGAGCCACAAAGTTCCTTGACTTGGGGGTGAGCCGAAAAGATGAAAACCAGCAGGATAAGCTTGTGGAATCCGAGGGGCTTGGTCCTGAAAGTTCAAAGTAAATAATTGAACATGGGATAGATCTGCAAAATTTTGAAATTTTGATGTGCAAAATGTATATGTATTCCTACATATTGGAACACCGAGGACGGTGTTATTCCAAGGGGGAGGGGATTGTAATGTCCCGGTTTTGACCCCATTTGCATTAAAAGATACATGATGTATATATTTTAATTAATCGTGGTGTGGAGCTAAAGGAAAAATCCCCACCATTGATTTGGTTGTGTATGTTTCGGTAGTAGGGATCATTGTCGATGGTATATCGTGCTATCCAACACATTATAGTTTTGGGAATCATGTAAATATGCACATTAATTGAAATAATCCTACATCCATCTACGACGGTGCAATGTTGAATGAAAAGGGAATTATTCCTAAGGATAAGGGGGAAGGGAATTTTAAACCTTGAACCCATGGGGGAAAAACCATGTGTCACCACCAACCACCACTTTAATTTCTCCGCTGAGTAGTTGAGGTAGTTATTGCTGGGGAGCGGAGGGTTGTAGGACTGTCAATATTTACCACACACTCAATCCACCAGCCGTATCTCCACCTTCACGTGGGTAAGAAAAACACCACTACGCCACTCTCTCGTCGGCAGGTTCTGCTCACTCTCACGTAGGGATGTTTTGCTATGTTCACCTTCTCACATGCAAGAAGTTTGGATGGTCTTCCTCACACAGAGCTGAGATAAAAAGGATTCACGATTCCTTGCAGGGGGATTCATTCTCCCTCCTCTCTCTAATTGCTGGTCTATGGACCTGTTCTTCCTCCTGTTCACGTAGGAGATCGTTTTCCCTTTTCCCGTCATTAGACTCTGTAATACATTCATTCCTAGGGGATGTGTGTATGCGTGTTACTCTGATGGATTTTTGGTCTGAGTACCAGTTTTTACCTTGTCCAAGGTTGAGAATCATACTTCTCTCTCATTTTCGAGCTGTGTAATGTTCCAGTGGCTTAGCCATGAGATCGGTTGTTGTTCTCTCCCTGAAACTGTGGCTTGTTGTGGTTTTCCCCCACATTGTCCATCGCTGTGAATGCAATCATATTTTGGTGCTGAGTTGTTTTGGCCATGCTAGGGAAAAGAACAACTCTAAAATGTCTTGTTTGACCTAAGTTGTGTTTGCCCTTTCATTTGGGTTGTCACCCTGCTATCTTTATTTTCCTCACAGAGTTGTGAGCTATTTGTTTTTCTACGGTATGCAATGGTTGGTCTTCGGACTATTGAGAGTAGGATTAGAGGCTAAGTATGCTTGAGAAAACTGGTGTTTGGAGCCACTCAAACAGAGTTAGACTGTTGTCTTTCTTCTCCACAACCCTTGAAGTGTATTGGAAAGGGAACTCAGGGCCTAAGGGACTATGAAGCAGAGAAAGGACCGATTCCTGGTGTCGTGTGTGTGGATGTCTTAGAAGTCAGTTTAACTCTGGTGTAGGTGTCCTTAGCTCTCCATTGAGTGTATGTTTGCTTCCGCTATGTATATGAAGGATTATGCATCTTAGTATGTTCTATGTTTTCAGCTTACATTTCAGCATTATATGCCTATTCATGTTCATGGGGCTATTTGCTCGATGGTTTTTGATGGTTTGGTAGCATCCTCCTCACTGGTCAAAGGGCCAGGGATGTTACACTGCAAATAAGTTATATATATATTTAATTATATGCAAGAATGTGTTGAATTATCAGGATCATACATGTAACAATGAAAAGAGAAATTACAAATAAGTGTTGCTGCTAAACACACATAGAGATCGCGGAGATACATATACAAAGTTTGTATTCAAAATTGTTCTTTATAAAATTACACGAGACCTCTGTCGCACAAAACAAAGTTGGAGTAAAAAAAGGTAATATGTAGAATCCCAATGACAAATTGAAGTACAAAGATGGTGACATGAGATGAATTGGAAAAACTTGGAAGAAAGAAATGACTTTAGATCCACAACTTAAGATACAAATCCATGCCATTATTGGTTGGATACCATGAAAGGTGAAGTTCTAGATCCATATAAGATACGTTGACGGAATTTGTGGTGTGAAGAAAAGTACAAAGATACATATTAGAAGATGATTCATTGGAGGTTGATTGTTTTTCCTGAATCTTTTTCAAAAGTTCAAGGTTCTATTGTTGTTGCTGCTTGAGGAAATTGACTCTCTTAGTCAAATTTTCCAATGCCTCAATATTTATGTAATTAACCTACGATTTATTGCACCATTGCATGAAATTAGACTCCGTTATATGGGACTACCAAACTGTTAGAATTATTAATCCTCCCTTGATCAAAGTGTATATTAGATTAATTCAGCATAACTTAGGATTTTTAATTAATTAATTAATTCCACTAGTACCATTGGGTCCACATGGCCTAATGGTGCCACATGTACCAGTTACTAGAGTGTGGGGAACACTGTACAGGATAACTGCCACTGACTACACTTGCATGCATTAGATTAGGCTCCTCCTAGGCCAATCCCTACATTTTAGGAGCCACTGGGACTCCGGGCACTAACCTCCTTCCGTCAATTGGAGTTGGAACTACTTAGGATTAGTTAATTCATAGTTACATTTAGTTAGATACATTTAGTTAGATAACAATCAGTTCACTTAGCACTAGTTATGCAGGGATGTATGTGGATTAGGTTCCTTTTCTCACCTACCACTTAAGTTAGACTTAGTTAACTATTTATTACTAATTGTGTGAGTTTTTTAGACATATGGAGTTAGCTATTTGGAGTCGATATTGATTGAGACATCCTGATTTTGTTAGTCAGTTAGGTACAGTCACATCAAGTTGGTAGATTTGAATTCCTCCCTAATGGATTCTAATTATTTCTTTATGTAAACTATTGTAACACCATACTTAATTAATGACAATGATACTGTAATTACCTAAGATATACTCATCCATTTCCTGTGTGTTTTTTTTTCTCAGTGTGTATGTTCATTCTCCTTTTACTACAATAATAATTTTTGACGCATTGCTTGAATATCTAAATGGCCCACCAATTTTAACATGGTATTAGATCCATATCAAGTAAGCTTCATGTTTGTCTCTCTCCATTGAACATTAGAAGGAGTTGGGTTTCCACAGAAGTCCCACAAAGAGTACCTTGCTTCCTCTGAATGTATTCAGAGTGGTAGTGTGGGTGTGATGGACCCTGAAAACATGTTCATGTTGAGAGGGAAAGCATGATTCTAACATAGTTTGAATGTTTTATTGTTTTGCAATGGAAATCCACATGTGCTACATCCTACGTAGCTTGTGTGAATATTTGTGTTTTTCCAGTAGGAGAATTATGGATTCTCTACCTTATAATCCTTAAGTCCTAACACCCTTCAGTTATATTGATTGGAGGGAAGATATTCAGGTTTCCTTATGCAACAACAGATACTTCAGGATAATACTTGGAAGGGAGGTTGAGTCCCACCATCTAGTTGATAAGAACAAGTTTATGAACCGCTTAGATGAAGCTTTCAGTTATATATGCACTCATATATCCAAATATATCCTCTTCTATGTTGAAGGTTTGAGAAAACCCAAAGAATCCTAGGAGAATCTTGAATACTGGTTTGGAAAACAAGATGAGCTTTGGGGACATCTCCTGGAGAATGAGATAGTATCCTTACATCCTAGCAGTTTTGAGACGATACAACAATTATTTACTAAATTCAAGTCTCTTGCACTCCAATGTAGATAGTGGGGAATAGAAATAAAGGATGAGAAAAATGTGCTTTCCATTCTCAACAAACTCAACCTAGAGTATTCTATATTTTTCTCAATCTTTCATTTGAAAAGTGATTCCTTTCTGGGTTGGAAAATTCCCTCACTTGATTCCTTTGCCAAGTCCTTAATACAGGAGCAAGAGAAGTCAATCTAGATGGGAGTCATCCAGACTTCCAAATATCAAGCTCTCCTAGTGATAGACTCTACCAAAGTCAAATATAAAGGGAGACCTGAGGGGAAGGATCTTAAATACAATCAGAAGACTTCTGAAGGAGCCTCCAACTCCAAGAAAAAGAAGAAGTTCAAAAATAAAAAGAATCCCTATTGTATGAGGGATTTTCATCCAGAAGACTGGTGCATGAAGAAGACCCTCAACCAATTGAAATCTCTATGTGTACAAAAAAATATTTACCTTCCACAAGGTGCACAGATGTATGATGATGAAGAGGATAATGAAGAAGATGAGAGATGCTTGCATGCAAGCCTAACTCCCTCAAAGGCTTATTTGACAGATTCTGGAGCATACAACCACATGGTTTCCTCAAGGAAATCCTTTACCACTTTCCCTCTATTAGGAGGACCTAGAATTCATATGGGAGATGACTCTAAGATCCCATATTTCAAGAGAGGTTCAGATAAAATCCATCATGATGAGCTCATGCCATCTCCTACAGAAAATACAATTGTTGAAGATGAAGAAGAACCATAATTTTCCCTACAGTCAATTTGACTTGAAGAAAGTGTCCTTGGAGTGACTCCTTCTCCTGCTGCTCCTAAAGTGTATTAGATATCTGATATCTCATCTCCTCACATGGCTAATCCAATTTTATGAAATCAATCTACTCAAGCAGACTCAAGCCATATCTCCCTAGTCCAAGTGGATCTAGAAAAAATCAAGTACACAATAAAATCTACTTTCCTAGATCAATAGAGATGCAAGACAACAGATAGATCACTTACCTGCAGTATGCAATCCTCTTCTCTCTTTATTGATCCAAGCTCTAGATCCTCCATATCTCTAGCTCCAAAACCCTGTAGAGCATGTGGAAACAATAAAATAGTACATGTGTATCCAAACATGAATTTATCTAAGCTAACAGTTAAGGAAGAAAGCTCTAAACATTATAAACACAAAAATGTTTATGGAAAGATATTTGTATTAATGTAATCAAGGATATACATAGAATTACATACGAAAGAACATCACAACCTAGCCCTAACGCTGCATCCTTCCATCAAACAATCTGATCCAAGCCTCTAGAGCATGATAATAGCATCCCAAAGGATGATAGGGATAACCTATAAATTCCACCAGCATAACAGTACCACAGTCCTTCTTCCCTTCACAATGGAGAGAGGGTCTAATTTATAAGGCTAAAGGGATAGAGTAGTTTGAGGATTAGGAGGAGGTTCTAAGGGATATTCCCCATAGGTTAGGAACTGAATTCCACCTCACCTAAATGATAGGGATAATCCTCCACCTCATCCACCTTCGAGAAGGGCCTCAAAGCTTCAATTTTTGCCATCAAAACATCATCGATGCACCTTCCATGAAGGGAAAGCTCACTTTCGAAACATCTAGTAGTAGGAGACAGAGATCTGGAACTGGAGCACCTAGAATGAAGGGAAAGAGCACCATCGATGTGCCTAGCATGAAGGGAAAAAGCATCGTCCTTCCTAAAGAGGGAAAAAGGAAGAAACAACCTCAATATCAATCCAGTTTAGCAGAGAGAAATTTGAGGATTAGGCAAAGGGTTGACACATGGATCAAGAGGACAAGATTTCAGTGTAACATCGAGAAGAATACATTTGAATATTTGTTTTTGAAGAAAAAATCTACTTCTATTATTTGCAAAAATTCTCTAGTGATTCTTTAAATTTTGTGCATAGTTTACCCGTGATTATTTTCAGAAAAGGAAGAGGAATTTGATTTCTCTATCTCTAATGATGTTGCTGGTGGGAGGAAAATTAATACCATGGATATTTTGGAAATATTATCATATTATAGGAGTGATCCATTCACTCTCATTAATCTATAGCTTCCAGTAAATTCCTACAGGATTGCATGCACCAAAAATCAAAAATTTGAAGAAGGAGAAAATTGTGCATCTACCATCTCAGTGGAGCACAGTTTTGGATATGATATGAACCTATTTGGATCTGATTTATTTTCTGATATGATAATATTCGGTTCAGGTTTTGAGATTAAAGAGCTTTCAGTATTGCTTGTAACTAGTTTCATCAATTTTGGTGTGACAAATCAAGCACCACAAGTCTCCTTCAATTTTGTTGTTGAGGATTCAATGTTAGTTCTCTCTTATGAGTTTTCTGATATTAGATTTTGTGAATTATTGGTTATTTATGAAGCTATATCAGATTATGGAGCTGAATAATTCACTCTCCATAGTCCTAGGGATTCTCTACCTATCTATTTGATCACATGCTCATCTCCTCACAGAACTAGTAAAGTTGGAGACATTTCACATCATCGTGGACACTTACTCCCAACACTTGGGGATAATTTTATCTCACATGGTTTGATGTTAAAGGATGAAATATATCAGGTTCTTGGGTGTTCCTCACATGGTTTGAATTCTCAAGAAAGTTTTCTCTCTCATCAATTGATCTCAGCTTCTCTACATGGGTCCAGTTTTCACCGTCCAGTTGTTTATATTTTTTATTCAGTTGAGTACATTATTCTTCTTCCAAAAGAAATATTCCTCTAGAAGTAAGAATTTGTTTGGATTTAGAAGTTCACATGCATAGATTCGGTATGTTTTTCCACAAAAGAACCAGAATACTGGATTACTGCTACATACTGCTGCAAGTTGCAGCAAAATATTTTGCAAGTTTTTAACTTGAATTTCCTGATTTCTATTTATTTTGAGGGGAGGGCGTTCCCATGAGGTTTTCCCCTTTTTCCTCAGTTGTATTAAGAAGCATTATGTATTTTAGATTGTTTATGGGTGACTTATAGCCTTATTTTCAGGGCCCATATTTGTCCAAGTTAGGATTCATGGGGGCGTTAGGATTATTAACCCTCCCTTGATCAAACTGTCCATTAGATTAATTTAGCCTAACTTAGGAATTTTAATTAATTAATTAATTCCACTGAGTACCACTGGGTCCACATGGCCTAATGGGGCCACATCTACCAATTACTAGAGTTTGGGGGACACTTCTAGAGGCTAACTTCGACTGAATGCACTTGCATGCATAAGAGTAGGCACCTTCTAGGCCAATCCCTACATTTTAGGTGCCACTAGGAGTCCCGACACCAACCTCCTTCAATCAGTTGGAGTTGGAACTAGTTAAGCTTAGTTAATTTATAGTTACATTTAGTTAGATCACAATCAGTTCATTTAGCACTATTTATGTATGGTTTCATGTGGATTAGGCGCCTTTTCTCACCTACCACATCAGTTAGGCTTAGTTAACTATTTATTATTGTTTGTGTGAGTTGTTTAGACATATGAAGTTAGCTATTTGGAATCTGATATTGATTGAGATGTCCTGAGTTAGCTAGTCAGTTAGGTATAATCACATCCAGTTAGTAGATTTGAATTCCTCCCTAATGGATTCAAATTTGGCCTTTGTGTAAACTATTCTAACATCGAATTTAATTACTGACAATGATACTGTAATTAACTAGGCTATACTCATTCGTTTCTTGTGTGGTTTGTTTTGTTTAGCGTGTATCTGCCTTCTCCTTTTAATGCAAAAATAATTTTGGACTCATTTCTTCAATATCCAAATGGAACAACAATTTTAACACAAACACTCATTTCCACTCTTAGGCCTTCAAATTCCACCTGGTGTCACTAAATCATTAAGAAAAGAATACCAATTGAGTTACCAAATCATTGATAGTAGGAAGACATGATGATAAAAGAAGAAAAACTTGAAATATGTGGAAATTATAACAAGCTTGATAGGAAATGAACCATGGTGAAGAATACAAAAATACACAATTCATTTATAGAATTAGAAGGCAGTTTCCTGGGTGTGCAACAATAAATTGAATATACATTGAAGATTAATGACATTCATGTCCTCGTGATTCGAATAGGGTTATGGAGACACCAAAAGTTATTACATGAGTTAATAAATTCAAGCAAGAGGAAAAAAAGAGGAAATCTAATTCAATTCTTCATAGGACCAAAATGATGTTTCCCAAAAGGCTCAAGGATGAAAATGAGACGTCAGTTTCGACGTGAGTTCTTAGTCACATCACCTTGTTGAAATGTTGGATGACGAATGGAAGTATGTGCTAGAAATTTAAGAAGGAATCCTTCGATATTGTGGAAATTTATGTGAAGTAAAAGAATGGAATGAATATTGGTCATGATAGAGTAAGTGCGATGAGAAGAAACGGTTGGATACTAACAATCAATTTGGAACCTCGTAACTACACAATAAATTCAATAATAAGATGGAATTGAATAAATGTGGGGAATATGCTGAGTGCAATATGACCAATACATATGAAACAATTCCAACAAAAGGAAATGAATAAAGAATGAAGGAAATGGGTAGTATATGAAACAAACATATGTATAGAATTCTAGCGCAAAAATGAAGACAAAAGAGAATGTAAAACTGCATATTGAAGGAACCTGTTTTCTATTGATGTGAAAGGGGGAAGAATATCATGAAGCATGCAGTCAACGTATAAATGAAAAATAACATAAAATAACTAATATGAGGAAAATCAAATGGTGTGCATCAAATGAAGGAATCCATGCAGTAAGAAAAGAAAGTGCACTATTAGTAGATTGTATCGATGAGCAAAGGCTCAAAATTGCCAAGAACATAGGTGGTGTTGTAATCAAAACATATGAAGCATACACTTCATAAGTACTAATGTGCATAGCTTCAAGAGTTGTTCATATTAGTGAAAAGGGGGGATACTATTGAACCTTGGTATTGTCCTTGATGTTAAATGTTGAAAAGGAACACATGAAGGACATAACAGTGGAATTGTGGTATTGTCATTGATGTCAAATACCAAAATGGCACACACAAAGGAAATAATAGTGGATGGATATCAAATGAACAAGAAGGATGCATAAAGAAAAGAATGTTAACAAATATGCTAAGCAGATTCATGTTCACTATTGCATAAACAAGCTGAATGAAGTTAGAGCAAATATAACATGAATATTTTGTGTTAGTTTGAAGAAATATATAATGAAACCTTGTATAAGAAATCTTGTTTGAAGAACTATATGAATTCAAGTTTGAAGAAAAATTTAAGAAGTACTTTCAATATGAAGAGGTACTTAAGGTATATAGGAAAATCCTAAGTACACCTATTCATGGTTCTTCAAGTTAAAAGTCAAAAGAGTTAGCTAGACAAAGGTTCGAGAGTGTGCAATAGGTGTTAGAATGAAATTCAGTTGGACAAGCATGCTAATCCTTGAAGTGTGTAATACCCATAAGCGATGATACATTAATAGCACAAGGCCACACATGAAGTAATTGCAAAGTGTGTGAATCCCACTAATAAATGGGAAAAATATACACAAGCGTCCACTAAAGCACAAACACATATGCACAAACAAAAACATGGTGTTGGACTGGAGTATGAAAAACTCTACGTGTTAAAAAGTGATAATATAGATGCCAAAGAGAGATAGAATGAAGTAGTTAACTTATCCAAGAAGTAAGTAGTACATGCAACATCAATTCAAGGGACTCCAATGTGCACGGACAAACTCTTTGAACAAGCATTAGACGAAATTTCAACTCAAAATGGGCCTCCTAAGGAAATTCAATAAAATAATATTTATTAATTTTGGAGGAGGAAAAGGAAAAACTACTTTTTTGTTTGTATTTTCAACATATCTCCCTATGTATGTCATCATCACATTGTTCTGGTATTTCTTGTTCTAGGGGTAGCAGGGCATATCAAAAGTATGCCGAGTGGGTACTCGTTGGATGTGGAATTTAATTCTGCATCCAACTATCTCTCTCGATCAAAATTCGAGTAACACATGGAGATATGTCGAAAATACGAAAAAAAAGTAGTTTTTTTATGATACCTATCCCCAAATTTATATTAAAAAATTGTTTAAGAGGTGCTCCTTTTTTGAATTTTAAAGCATTTTGATTGGCTAATACATGATGACATAGAATTTGTATTATTTTTGGAAGGCCCATTTTAAATTGAAATTCCTTCTAATGAGGAGTATAATTATACAAGAAGTGGTTGTGATAAAGTAACCTTGAAGATGAATTCAATATGATTTTTTGAGAAAGAAAGATTTTTATTTATGGGTATTAATGGATCATTACACCAAAAGAAGACATACAACAAAGAGCTGAATCCACAAAAGTATCGAGAAGTGTCAACAAAATTTGCATAGAAAAGGAAAATACTTAGCACTAAGATATGCAACAAAAGTAACAAAGCAATATAATGTTTCTACATCACATATCTTAAAAGGTTGAAAATCATAAAGAGGGTCTATCATAGATATTGTGATTCTTTGTTGTAGAAAACTACAAAAGAAACAAATCAAAGAACATAGTTGCAGAAGGCGCAGATTGGAAAAGGTCACAGATAATTATAGAAGACGTAAATCAGAGAAGATTGCATATAGGTGTAGAAGACAAAGATAAAAAAAAATATCACAAATAACTTCGGAAGTCACAAATCAACAAGATCACAGATAATTGTAGAAGACACAAATCAGTTATGGATTGTTGAATGTGCAAAATATGCATAAACTAGAAAGTGAAAAATACACACGTATTGGAAAGTGCAAAAGACGCAAATATTATAAGGTGCATAAGACACATATACTAGAAAGTGCAAAATACGTAGATAGAATAAAATACGCATATTAGAGGGATCATAGAGGCTAATCAAATAAGTCATAAATCACTGATAATGAATAGTGTAGACCGACAGGACGTAGATATTAAAAACTAAACAAAACTTCATTTAACAATGGTTGGACAAGGAAATGAGAGGGATTTGTAGCTTCCTTCTAGTCGGTGCTGCTAAAACCAGTGAGTCGGTGCTCACACTCAAGAAATTGGTGTATCCCATTGTAATCAAAACTTACACACACACACACACGCGCGCGCGCGCGCGCACACTTCTAAGATATTTATGAACTGGTGTTTTATTGGTTGATTGAAATTAAACTAAAATATATTTTGAACAACAAAATTGTTAAATCTATGATTTATACTGATTCATCCCCCCACTAAGTATAAACAATAATTCCAACAATTTCCTTCTGATCTAAAATTATATTATTGGATTACATTATACAATAAAGTCATCTCTTGAATTCTTGCTACATTGAACAGTGAGATCTTTTATATCATGTATCTTAGAACTCTAAAAAGAGATGCAAGCTTTGATAAATGGAAACACAATTTTAGAACTCTAAATTCATCAACCTTTTGGGATAAGAGACTGGATACATTGTTGAATATCCTAAGGATGCGAATTTTTCCAATGCCCATTTTACATATTAAATTATATGAAACCTTTGGAGTTCAAGAGATATTTAACTTTTTATATTGCAAATAATTTTGTAGAAATTGTATCATGGATGCACATTGAGGAAGCGTAAGCAATTTGATCAACAAAGAAATGCTTAGTAGTGTTGAAGCAGGAAGAGGGATTTTTTCACACATATTCTATGAAGAGGAATATGGTCTTAAAAGTTTTAAAAGATCATACTCTTCTCATTCAATATACAATTAGTGAAAAGATACTCACTGATATGACTATCTATGAGTTTTATGGTGTTTTCTTCTCGTACTTACAATTGAAACAATTGCATCAAACCAACCAATATGTGTATGTGTTTTATGATGTCCATATCTTGATATGAATGTGTTTTCTCTTAAGTACTTGTCCAGAAATGGACATGGGACATTATTTAAGACTTGTATCTAATACTTGAAATCAAGAAGTGAAATTTGGGATTAGATTCAATATTGAATTTATGAACTAACATAGAATATCAAAAACAAAAATATAGGTTGGGATTCAAAACTACCTAATTAACTAATTTTTGGTGATAAATTGAGACTCGGGGTACTTACACAAGAGATAGAAAAAAGGATTGTTGTATTCCAATTTCATTATCATTTTCAATCATCCCCAAAGGAGGATCTCACCTAAAGAAAAACCAAGATGAAATATGGATGAGAGAAAACTATAAGAGGAGGATTCAACTTCATGCAAGTTGATTACTTAAGAATTAAAAGTTATTATTAAGAATGATAATTTTTTTGGGAAATTTCTACAACATAGATATCATTAAATTGGAAATAAAAAAAGTAGATTCAATCATTTAAACACATTACATAATATATTTAAAAATGTGATTCTAAACATACTTATTTCATTCATCATTCTCAACCAAAAACTAGGATACATCTCCATACAACATGTGTCATTGGTATCTCGAAACTAATGCCCGTAGTGATATATTGAAGAGACAAAGTTTATGGTTGTGTACCTACTAGATCTCAAGCAGTTTCCTCATTGAATATGGACAATACTAGAATTTCCTCAACTGAGCCTAATTTCCAACATAATTGCTAAGCACTAGAACCATAATATAGGCTTCTCAAACTCTTGGAATGACTTGAAGGTTTCCTCAACCAATCTAAGGTAATTCTTTGGAATACATCCTTAAGATGTTGTAGAAATGGGTTGGTGGGAAAATATGTCATTGACATCATTATTGTAGAAGATGTTTCTATTTATAATGATGTTATAACTAGTGATGACCGTCTAGGATAGTATGTAGACTTGGTGGGGTAACTGTACAGTGAACTTACCAGCATTGGTTTGTTTGGAGTATGAAACTGCAAAAATACCATAACTAAATCATGGAAATCCTTGAATATTTACCTATCAACTAAATTTTCTTAATAATGGGAATGGTAGGAACATAAGTAACTCTGACACAGGGGATGTTTTAATGATGTGAACATCTCAGCCAAACTTAGAAGCAATCTCTCCCTCACTTTCCTTTTGTTTCCATAGGACCTATGCTTTATTCACTATCTACATTGGCCTAGTGGTGGTATTTGGCATTTAGTGGGATACAAGTGGTACCTTACTCGGCCTTATAGATTTTGTTAACATAGAGTTTAATAAGTTTTTATTTTGCTTCTTAGCTGCATTATTTTAATTATTTTAATTAGTTTAGGCTAGAGATGTTAGTTAGTTGAAATTATAGATTTTCTAATAGCTATTAAGTTGCGTATAGGCTAATTTTCATTTTAGAATTAGATTTAGGATTTATGAAAATTAACTAGATTCTCATAGAGGAAACTATACTAAACAACTTGGGTTTTTGTTTAAGAATATTTGAGTGGGTTTCCTCTCTTACATTGATGAGCATGTGAGATATGAGTGATATAAACCATATAAATACTAGGAACCATAAATTCAACTAAGTGACATAGACAATATAGTTACTAGGCCCCATAAATTCAACTTGAACAACAAATTCTCTCCCATTACCAATCAGAATGGTGGTTTTTTACGAATTCTCTTAGTAGTTTTCAATATGTCCATATTAGTAAATGGGAGTTCTAATACCATCATCCTATTTCATAGAATAATCCTTGTTTAGTCTAGTATATTCAAGGTAGCAATAGTGGAACCCATAAAATGCATATCTTGATCACTACTGGGCTGTCTAGAAATCCAATTCTAATTATGGCATTCTAAAAGATAATTCAAGTTACAATATTTGTGAAACATATTTCACATGTTAAGATTCAACCCACCTACTAATAAATTGTGGTGAAGATGTACTCATCCTTATAATGTTGTGCAACATGATTAGTAGGTCCTACAAAGTTGACAAATCACTTATCTAAGGGTCTCAAGGATCTAATGAGTTGTACTAGAATATCATCTCTAATAGAAGGTTTCCCTACCCATTCATAGATATCGTTGGCCTTGGCATACTTCTTGTAATATTCTTGGAAACTTAAAAAAATTTCGTTACCAAAATCCATCTTGCAAGATATTTTTAACAATAGCTTTTCCTTCAAACATGCCCTCCTCCAATTCCTACATGACATTCACATAGTATATATCTTACCATTCATGATCCATTGCGCTACTTTTTTTTATTGTATTTATGATAGTTATCCTTATTAGTTAACCAAAATTTTAAGTTTGGTCACTCCTTGGATGAAAATGTTAAATACGAATCCATCACATACCCACATTGCATACTTTTGAGGCACACACAAGACAAAAAATCAAAAATTTCAATAAAAAGAATTTCATGTATCAAAATATGTTTTTTACTGAATTTTTTTTATTTTTCATGCCTTGGGTGTGAGTGTCTAAAACCTATACCATGTGGGTATGAGTTGGATGGAGTTTCCAAACTTGAAACTTGGGTAAACCAATGAAAATATGTGTGAAAAATATGATAAGAAAAAGTAGGTTTTTAAATTTATTTTCTTCTCCAAAATTTTGAACAAGTATTTTTTTATTTTAATTCTTATCTTATTGTTTCCCTTATGAGGACCAATTCAGACCTCAAAAATCACCTAATGCCTACAATCAATTAATATTTTGTAGCTTGAATAATGAGATGGAACTTACAGGTTGTAGAATAATATTTTCATGTTGAAGTGATGGATGGAAAAAAAGTAATATCTGCAAGGTATTCTAGGATGGATTCAAACCTAAATGATTATACATTTGATAATTGACCATTAATGGCATATTCATATTCTCCCCATTTTAGTATAGAAATATTATCAAGTCCCATAGTTTGTTTTCCAAGTTTGACCACAACTTCAAAAGATATATCCTAGAACAATAGTAACCCACCAATACCCATATACAAATATACCTTCCAAAATAGGGTTATTTACATGATATTTCAACATTGATTGGTCAATGAAAAACTTAAAATGGCCACCCAACATAAAATTGTTGGAAATTTGCAATGCATATGCCATCACCAACTATGTTCGCTTTGTGGTGGTGTATTTTTGCTCATGTTGTGATAGCTTCCACAAGAAAATAAATAGGATGATCAATATTACCTTGTTGTAGTGAAAAAATCCTAATGTACTAAGGCATCTACATGTACATGGAATTATATGTGTTAGTTAGGAAAAATAAGGATCTAAACATTTACTCTTTTCTTCCTTTAGCCGAAATGACTTTTGACATGCTAGAGTCCAAAGAAATGTGTATGTCTTCTTAGAAATTTGACCTAAAGGAATTCTAATAGCAACATAGTTTCTAGTGAACCTCTAATAGTATCCCATGACCCAAGGTAGAATGTAATTGCTTGATGGTGGTGGGAGCTGACGGGTTGACAATAACAGTTCCTTTAGAAGGATCAAACAAAACTCCTTCACCACATACAATATGTCCCAACATATTACCAAAAGTAACACAAAAAAATACACTTCTTGATATTAATATAGATATTACATTGATGGCACTGTTTAAACACAATTTTAAGCATACTAGGATATTCACTTAGTATATTATAGGAAAACTAGTATTCAATGTAAACTTCCAAAAACTTGTAATTAAAGTACATGAAAGAAAAAACCAAAATTATACAGAAGAATATAATGCCATTATTGAGTCCAAAGGGAATCACATTGCAGGAATAAAAGGCCCATTTTCTAGTAAAGGTAGCCTTCTTAATCTTCTTCTCTCATACAATCCTTACTTGATGGTATCCTAAGAATATATTGATGAAAGAATAAGATTGGTCTTATACAAAATGATCAATGTATTTATCACAAAATAAGGTCAAATGGATCATGGAAACATGTTGAACTTAGGGTATGGCAGTTAAGACATACGTAGATTTCATCTATATAGTTCCTTCTGTAAATCACAATGGGATTGATATGCCTAAATTCACCCATGAAAAAAATAATTATGGCACCCAACTTGTCATCATTATTCTTTTTCACATTCTCATTGAATCTAGGATTAATCCTATATTTCTAATGTTTTATAGGTTGGGAACCAATTCATAGCTTAATCTTCATCTTCCCCAATTCTTCTTTGATACATTATAGATCTATAAAACTATGCATAAGTAACTCTTCATATTACCTAAGTAAGTTCACAATCTCAGACAACATATTTTAATCCCTATAATATATTACAAATGCTAATTTGGATTTCCTGACGCACAATGTTAAATTTATATTACTTTAAAGGTTGTGTATAGTATGCATTGAGACTTCCTCCTTCTCTTGAATATTTATATATCCTTATGATTCTTTAATTGATTAAACCTTAGATTTTATAAATAATTTGCATTGTCCTTACTCTGAGGAGTGTTTCCAGAATACAAAGGAGACTCCAACTGGTTAATATAAATATTTAAGCTGGATAATTATTAATGGTAAGTATATATAGTAGGGTTACTAAATTTTTGCAACCTATTAGCAAACAAAGATTCCTGAATTATTTTGAATGCAACCATGATTTCATTTGATTTCTCAACAAAGGATAAGTCTTAACAAAATTAGGTTTGAAGAGAAACCCAACTCATTCATTATCATTTGGTTTCTTCATGTAAATAATAGGCTTTTGGAACATGTGCTAGTCCATGTAAAAACCAATGAAACCAAAAAATAGGTTTGCTTCCCTCTCCCATTTCTGAATACATTTCTCCACATAGACAAAAGGGTTTATGTCTCTATTTTATATCTCTAAATATATGGAATGTTTACATTTTGCATGGTGCATAGTTTAACAATGAAAGTTTGGCAAAGGAACAAACTTATGGATGATAACAATATGAATCAAGTACAATGTATGGATTCATTCTTTATGGGTATCCCACCATATAACAAGGGAATATCACAATGCAATATCCAAGCAACTAGTTGTGTAAGAGTGATTTTCCACCCAACCATAGGCATTATGTTCAGTATATACTCTTTATACTAAGAGGTTGCTCCCAAGCTAGGCTATTAGGACACCCAGGCAAAGGAAGCACCTACAAGATTCTCTCACTCATCCCACAACCCGTTATGTTCTATATTCTTAGACAAAACTTATCCAGATCTTTATAGAAATATCACTTAGCCATCATGGCCATGGAACTTCTTCCAACTACCCCCCAAAACACAAGTAAGGAATTCCTCTTCACTGATCCATAGTTCCTTAATGGAATCCAACCCTTATAGTGCTTACCAGTGTGTTGTAAGAGTCCAATTTGCTATATGTTGTTGGAGAACCCCTTGTAGCATAAATGAAGGATTCCAAAACATCCCAAGAGTATCAAAAATCAATTGGTAAGGGTTCTTAACTTGCACAACCTCTATAATCAGATGCAACCATTTATTTTTACCTTAATTCTTCTTTGTCTTAAAATTTGAATTTCTAAGTTATGCGTAGCCTGGTAATGGTCAGGAACAGCAGTGGGAAACTCTACATAGTGTAGAGACATGCATGAAAGAATGATAGATTGAGTGTTTACTCCAAGGGATATAACTCAATGGTAAAAATAGAACTGGTGTAGCTTATGACCATAGAAGAAAAGGAATCTTGGTAGATAACAAAATTGTCACCACCCCATGCTTCAATAACTATATGAAGTGACTTTCCAACCATCCTCACACATGGATTCAATGATTGGGTTGACATTCAATGGAAATTAATTGTCTCATTTAAGGAACATGACAAAATTTTGTGAGTTCTAAGGTTGACACATGGTAGCAAAGGATTTAGTTTTCACATTGGACCCATTTCCTCTTTCCCGATGGTGGAATCATAGATCATATAGTTCTCTTTAAAGAGACATCCTCGACCATTTTATTAATTTCCAACAAAATATTTACATACATTTCAAATCAGCATGATAAATTAATCATATATTGTAATAAAAATATATACATCATACATGCCTAGCCTTTCATTGGGTGGGCCTTATCCTTGAGCTCCATAGTAGAAATACATACTATCATTTTTACATCATTTACATAATTGTGACCAAATACATTCCAAGTCAAAATCGAGGGTATTACAATCCCCTCCCCCTTGGAATAACACTGTCCTCAGTCTTTTCTCAAAATCCCAACAAAAATGGGTATGGCTCTTTCATGGCATCCTCCAACTACCATATAGCCTC
The DNA here is from genome assembly GCA_001517045.1 of Pseudotsuga menziesii. Classification (NCBI taxonomy): domain Eukaryota; kingdom Viridiplantae; phylum Streptophyta; class Pinopsida; order Pinales; family Pinaceae; genus Pseudotsuga; species Pseudotsuga menziesii. Next base: position 326,130 of record LPNX010560288.1, read on the forward strand.
ATCAGGACTAAAGTGATTCCATCATACATTTACTAGTGCAATGGATATGTTACCTTCTTATCTATGATGCATAGTACTTGATTTGAAATTATCCCTTGGGTTCCACCTAAATCACATACCAATCAATCACATGGGTAGGACCATGTACATATTTCTTAAGCAAAGAAACATGAAGAAGATTATAAGCTCTAGTAATAGGACGAAATGCAATTCTATATGCAACTGGTGTTATTATTCTAAGCAATTCAAATGGCCCATAATATATTCATGAAATCTTGGCACAACTTAAATTCTTCAAATAACTCTTCCTTGGCCTTACTCTGAGGTAAACATGATACCCAACATTGAATACTATATGCATTCTAATACTATTTGCATAGATTTTCTATGTATCTTGGGATTCCTTTAACATTTTTGTTTTTCATTGCACGTAGGTGAATACTGCAACAAGGAGTTTGATAGTTATTGTTAATACAATGGGATTCACAAAGAGAAGACAGTACCTAGAACACCATAAGAAAATGGTGTGTCAAAAAGGACAAACATAACAATCATGGACCGTTCAAGGTTTATGTGATTGCATGCAGGGATGCCCTTACAGTTTTGGGATGATGTTGTAGATAATGTTGTTTATTTAATAAACAAATGTAATTCAAGTTCTTTGGATGGTGGGATTCTAGAGGAGTCATGGACGGTGAAATTTTGGTTGAGAAGAATTTGTCCATATTGATAAAGAAAATAGAACAAAGATTGAGGCTAAATCCAAGAAATGTACCTTTATTGGATACGAGATTGATGATTTTTGTTATCATTTATGGGATTATGAAAATCATAAAATCATTAGGAGTAGAGATGTAGTATTCAATGAAAAGGTTATGTACAAAGATTAGCTGTAGGGAAAGAAAGAGAAAAGGAAAACACAGAGTACACAGTGCTTGCTGAAATAAAAGAAAATGAATTTCCAAAGGCACCAGAAAATCAAGAGCAGTAGCAGGTACCTCAGACTCCTGCAAATGTAAGAAGATCTACCAGGTTAAGTATACCCCCTAAATGATTCTCTCCTTCATTGTATTATTTATTAATTATGTTAGGGTACACAGAGTACTCCCAAAGGACCGAACACCAAGAATAGCCGCTTCACATAAACAGATCACAGATCAATACACCAATGTTTGTCACGTGGTTAAAA
>LPNX010560288.1:332440-363943 GCA_001517045.1 Pseudotsuga menziesii
TATTGATTCCAGTGAACTGGAATGTTATGAAGAGGCAATGTAGGTAGAACCTAAAAAGAAGTGGGAGAAAGGAATGGATGAGGAGATGGAATCATTGGTAAGAAACCAAACATGGGATTTGGTTGAGTTTCCTACAAGAAAAAGAGAATTAAAAAATAAATGGGTTTATAGGTTGAAGGAAGAAGATGGAGGCAAGAAGCGATACAAGGATAGACTTGCTGTCAAGGGGTTTGCACAAAAGAAAGGTATATACTTTGATGAAATATTTTCTCTTGTTGTTCAAATGAATTCAATTAGGACTATTTTAATTTCAGTGGTAGTAGAATATTTTCATCTTGAACAATTAGATGTAAAAAAACTTTATCCATGGGGATTTGGAGGAGGATATTTATATGCAGCAGCCACAAGCGTATGAGGTCAAAGGGAAGGAGAATTTGTTTTCCGGTTGAAAAAGAGCTTGTATGGACTAAAACAAGATCCAATGCAATGGTATTTAAAATTTAATAATTTTATGATAGAACAAAGTTATAGTAGATTCCATTCTTACCACTTTGTTTGTTTCAAGAGGCTCGATAATGGAAGATATATTATCTTGTTATTGTATGTGGATGACATGCTTGTTGCATGGTATAACATGAAGGATATAAAAGTGCTCAAAAGTGAACTAGCTAAATCATTTGTGATGAAGGATTTGGGTGCTACAAAGAAAATCCTTGGTATGAGAATAATAAGAGATAGGAAAAATCACAAATTAACATTATCTGAAGGTGAGTACATAGAAAAGGTGTTGGATAGGTTTACAATGTAGAATGCAAAACCGGTTAGTACACCTTTGGTCATCCATTTCAAACTATGTAAGAATATGTGTCCCAAGACATAGGAAGAGATAGAATGCATGTCCAAGGTTCCCTATTCATCAGTATTTGGCAGCTTGATGTATTCCATGGTGTGCAAAATACCATATATTGCACATGCAATGGGAGTTGTGAGTAGTTATATGAAAAATCCAGGTAAAGAAAATTGGAAAGAAGTACAGTGGATTCGCATGTATTTGAGAGGTACCACTTCTCATGAATTATGTTTTGGAGGTTTAGACATTGTTCTACACATATATGTTAATCAGATATGGCTAGTTATGAATAAAGAGGGGAGGAGAACCATAGGGTATTTCTTTATTGTGGGTGGAACAACAGTAAGTTGGATTTCGAAAATGCAAAATTTTGTTGCACTTTCAACAAAGATATCAAAGAATTTTGCTGCTCCAAAGGCTAGTAAAGAGATAATTTGGTGACAGAGGTTCATGGAGGAATTGGGTAAGAAGAAATAGAATAGAAGGTTTTACAGTGACATCTAAAGTTCCATTCATCTTGAAAATAAATCATCCTTTCATTCAAATACTAAACATAAAAATGTAAAGTAGCATTTTCATAAAATCTATTCTAGAAGATGAGCTATTAAAGTTGGAAAATATACATACTAACCAGAATCCTGCAAACATGTTGGTAAAGGTAGTAGCCAAAGAAAAAGTTGAGTTCCTGCTTGGTTTCTATTTGCCTTTAAGCATGAAGGTGAAATTGAGAAATTTTTCAAGTCCAAGGTTCAAATCATAGTCTAGCAAGTGCAACAATGGTGGGTTTGCTGTGATTGGTCTCCAGGTGGGAGATTGTTGGTTGTGGAGCCTGGTCTTCCATATTTAGAGATGTTATTGTTCATCTTTGTTTATACCTCAGTTTTATTGTACACTCGTCCCAACTAGGGGGGTGGGGGATCGGGGTTGAAGTCCCATAAATAATTTTTTGGCATGTTTGTTTCCCAACAATTTGTGGACCCATGGTATTGGGTGACACATAGTAGTTTCACATGTTAATTCCCCTGTAAAAGGAAAGTGTTGTAATATTATTGCATATTGTATTGTAGCATTGTAAACAAATCTCTTTGATTGTGTGAACGAGACTGTGAGACTATGAAAAGGAACTGCAGTATGGTTGATGCAGGTTGTATCCCTTCATTTTGTTGGATGGTGTAATACTAAACGACTGGAAATTTCTATGTGGAATTAACCCATATTGGGTGAGCCACATAGTATTTGTGTCTCTCCTGTAATGTGTTTAATATTTGCATCTTGTTTAATTGTTTAATTGTTATTGCTATTAAATCTTGTTTTTCTAACAAATGATACCCCTCAAAAGATGAAGTGATGAGTACTAGCATAACTGGTGAGATATGGTTTTCGAACATAAAATCTTGGTGAGGGTTGTAGGTTGCTCAGATGTAATCGGTATTGTACGTTGTCCTTGGATGTAATAATTTTTGTAGAAGATCACATGTTATCCTTGGTTGTAATAAGTCCTGATGTAATTCTATTCTAGAAATAAAAGGCACATGCATGATATCTCATATGGGAAAGGAGACAATTTGTCTGACTATAAATAAGATCCTTGGCATGGTATGCAGGTTACTTAGATGTAATCAATCATGTAGGTTGGTCGAGTGTAAATACGATCAATGGAGTGATACCCAAGTTACTGGGACGTAATCAATCTTGAGACAAGTTATTTGAATGTAAAAATGATCCCTAGTGTGGTAAACAGGTTATTCGTATGTAATAAGTCACATGGGTTGTTTGAATGTAAAAATGAGCCCTGACGTGGTATGCAGGTTATTTGGATGTGTCATGTAGGTTTTATGAATCTAAACATGATCCTTAGAGTGTTACATGGTTATTCATACATAATAAGTCTCGAAGGTTTTCTGAATGAAAAGGGTCCTGGAAACAAGTTATTCATATGTAATAAGTCCTTGTATGTGCATGTTCCCATGATGGAGATGACGAGGTCACCACGAACTTGGTGTGCACCTAGGAAGTTATCCTTTATAGGTAGAATGCATGTTGGCTGTAGAGATATGTAATGCACTTTGTGTGCTCTTGATAGGTTCTCACATAGAGGTAAATCCAGGATTGTCTTGGTGACATCCTGATATGTTCCTATGTCAACAGAACATAGGCGGTATCCATCTGAGGTGAGCTCTATGTGTTTTGTTTTATTGTGTGCATTACAAAATAGATGATCTGGATATGACGAGAAGAATGTAGAAAACACAAGTTATTATAGTGGAAATGTATAGAAGGTCCTAGAATGTACATACATGATGCCATTTCTCAAAGATGTGATGAAGACCTAGATGAGGACTAGGCCTACACCCATAGTGAAAAAGGGATGGCTAGGTAGAAATTTCCTATGACTGATAGATGTGATGGATTACATAACATGAACACAATGGAACTCAATGATGATGACCAAATGTGTTGATGACTATGCCAAGAGAATACCTTCCTAGTTAAGAGGGAGTGTTGATGTAATTATAACTTCAGAAGATATTATGATGTATATTACTATTGTATATTGTTATATCCCTATCGGTGAATTTTTTCCCTTCTTTTGGGATGCCATCATTATGTGTGGTCACTGAGGCAAACCCTCCATTGTAAGTCGTGGAAATATTCTCCGTGTTAAAAGGAAAATGTACCTTGTGTATTCCTAGGTAGGTTGAGCTAAAAGGTTACCTAGCCAACCTAGTTAGTTAATTAATTGCTCAACTAAAGAATATAAATAGGAATTATCCCTCCTCATTTGACACACACTCATTCACTCTATCATATGTGCATGAGGAGAGAGTGGACAACAAGGAAGAAGAGAGAGAGCTGCATAAGACATATTGTTCTTGGTTATTCCATCATGTGATCTTGTCTTTGTGATGGAACTATTCTGAGGAAGTTTGAGGGATTTTCTCCTTTATGGTTTCCCCGATGAAAATATATGTGTCTTGTGTATCTTGTGTATCTTTGACGTATTGTTGTACTTGTTATTATTTCAGAAAGAAATCCTAATCATAAGTGAATTAACTTATAAACACCAACAACTAGTTCTCCTAATGATTACTATGAGATATGTATATCATTCAGTCACTCGCCAGGACTATGTATTATTTACTATAAGTATGCCTTAGTACCCAATACAGTTCACTATGAATTATGTGGGTCCATGACATAGTACTAAGAAGTGTATGGATTTATATTCCCTCGTATAGAGGTTATACCACTCTATATTTGTAGTTATATATCAATCCCAAGGGAAAGGAGGGGAAGGAAGAGGAGGGGTTTTGTATTTGGAAGAGGAGGAGGTTTTGGAGCTGGAAGGTGAGGTGATCACAAAAGGATGGTGTGATGCTATAATTCTAATGAAATTGGTCATTTGGCTTGTGATTTTCCTTTTCCTAAAATACTATGGTGTACCTATTGTAATTACAACACTCATATAATAAAATAGTTCCTTGATCTCATTGCTAAATGAAAATATGAAATAATAAGGATGAACAAATTCATAAACCATGATCCCTGTAGATTGAACTGTAGTAGGATTTTGTGTCATGTGGGTAGGTATGAAGACTATATCATACCGGCGATAACCAAACTTTATGAAAGGAAACACCAAATAAAATGAAGTATATATCAATCCATCATAAGAAAAATTACCAGGAGTTAGTAGATATGTTTGGTTGAATACCAACTTCGCTAGCCCAAGAGGGTGGAAGACCATCTCACTAGACCAGGACAAATGATGCAAGAACTAAAGGCGATGGATCATGTACTAATAAATACAAATACTCTCCTTATTTTTGGTTTTATTTACTCAAAGGTATCCTGGAATATGAGAAAGATACCAAGAAACTATGTTACATACTTTGTAACCCTTATGATGCTACAGAAAAATGATGAGGAAATCTCTAATCCACTCCTAGAGTGGAATATTAAGCTCTTGTGATGATAGTGAAGGAAGAGAACATACCAATAATTCTTCTTGGATTCACAAGTACATGGTTATAATATCAAGAATATAATGTTGTACCTAGGTTCTAACATAAACATCCTACCAAAGAAATCATGGGAAGTGATAGAATCTACAAAGTTAGTTTATTTCCCCATCGATTTAGGCATGGAAAACCAATACCATATTTTCCCCATTGGCTAGCTAGAAATGATGAAGTGGATTTAGGAGGTGTCAATACCACTATAAATTTTGAGGTAATTGAAATAATGGGTGAGATGTATCCTTATCCATCCTTTCTTGGAATTTATTATCCCTATGATATAATGCATAATTGATCTAACTAGCATAATTATGACCTTCAAAGATGATGATATGAAGTTCATGAAAAAACTATATCCACATCCACAACCACTATATATCGATCCATTTCAAGAGAATATGCAATGAGATGTTCTAGAAATGATATATTATGTTACCATAGGTCAAAGAGATGACTGTGTTAATCTAAGTGCAATAGGTTTCATAAGCTAGAGAAGTATCTATTCCTTCAACTATGATTTTGAATATGCTTGGGAGGATTGGAGACATAGAATCCATGAGCTATCATATAGACATTGCAAAATGGTAAAATATGCCATATGGTGTAGGAATGAATAAATCCCAATTCATTTATTCCATTGCCAAAAACATTTATTTATACATTGATGTTCTGGTTGAGTTTCTCCTTCCAACCAACCCTGCCGGTTTCCTTCATGACTCTTCATGTTCATATTCTATATACAATATTTGCATTATCTATGGAACCATAATATGAGGAATAGGTTTCCCAAATTCCCCCTCTTAATCCAAATGGGTCTTTTTGATTCTAGGAATGGTTGTGAATCTTTCAAATTTTTCTCATCAAAGTGCTTTGATGAATTTGTCGGCAATTTTCTCATTTGTGGAACAATGTCATAGATGAAGTGTATTGGCCTCTACTTGATGACAAATCAAGTGGTACTTTGTGTTGATGTGATTGGTTCGATCATGGAATCTGGGATTCTTAGCCAAACTTATTGAAAAAGTGTTGTCAATCATTAAGGGAGTGTATTTTTCTTTCTTTTCCTGCAAATATTCAAGTATCTTCCTGTGCCACACAATATCCCTTGTTGCTTTTGCAGCTATAACATATTCTTCTTATATTGTCGAATCTTCTGGAACTGATTGTTTGTGTGATTTGTAGGAAATAAATTATTATGTAAGACTCATTATGTATCCAAAAGTGGACATCCCTATCTCCTTTTCACCATCAAAGTTTGAATTAGTGTACCCAATGAATTTGAAGTATTCCACCTCAGTGTACTTGAGTCCAAAGTATTGAGTCCCCTTCAAGTACCTTAGAAATCTTTTTGTTGTAGACGAATGTCCTTCACAAGATTTGTGCATGTATATGGAAAGAATGCCAACAACATAAGAAATATTTGGTCTGGTAGTGGTAAGGTTGATAAGGATTCCTACAAACTATCAGTACTTTGTTGCATCTTCTAACTCTTTTCCTTCATTTGAGGTGAGATTCATTGTTTGTTCCCTTAGAGTTGAGAGAGGGTTGCATTCTGTCATCCAAAGTTTGTTCAATAATTCTCCTACATACTTTTTCTGAGATATGAATAAGTACTTTGGATGTTGAGTCACTTCAATTCCTAGTTGATAATGAAGATGTTCCAAATAAGTCATTTTAAAAAATTTCTAAAAAAAATCTTTATTGATTCTATGTATGCTTATTTTTTCCCTGTCATCAAGAGGTCATCTACATATACTACAATAAATATAATATTTCTTCCAACTTTCTTCACAAACAAATGTGCATCATCAATATTATAATGGTTGAAATTTAGCTTTAAAATATGCTTAGTTAACTTTTCATACCATGCTCATGGTGCTTGTCTTAGGCCATAAAAGGATTTGTCAAGCTTGCATACCCTGTTTTCTTGTTCCTCCACAATAAATCCTTTTGGTTGAGACATGAAAACATTTTATTTCAAGTTTCCATTCAAGAAAGCACTTTTTACATTCATTTGGTGGAATTTACACCCATTTTGTGTTTCCATGGAGAGCAGAGTGTGGATGTTACCCCTTTTGTTGTGGGGGAGAATGTTTCTTCATAGTCAATTCCTTATTTTTGTGCATGTACTTTCACCACAATCCTTTCTTTTTGTTTGTCAAGTAATCCATCTTATTTGTATTTGTATTTGTTCTTGTATATTTACTTGCAACCAATTTGTTTGGTTCCAACTGGAGGGTCAAGGAAATTCCATGTTCCATTATTTATGAGTTAATCAAATTCATTTTTCATATATTCTTTCCATTCATCACATTTAGCATATTCTATAAAGTGATTTGGTTCAAATTTAGTAGATAATTTTAATTCATAATCAAATGGGACATCCATGTCATCACCTGAGTTATCTGCTTTTCTTGCATCATCTTATCTTCTTGAATTTATCAATCTTGTCTTTCCAAATTCATCTAGATGGATACTTTAAATTGTTTTTATGGCCCATTTTGGAATCATATTTGATGGTCCAGGTTGATAATCTAGAGGTGCTTCATTCACTTCATGGTTCAATATTTTAATTCTCTCAATAAAATCATCCAATTCAGGTGAAGTGGTAGGAAATTATTCTTCATGGGTGGGTGTTTTTGCTTCAAAAGTAAATTCCAAATATTGATCCTGATCCAAGATCGGGATCCCCCCTTCAAGGTTTGGAATCTCATTATCAAATTCATAATATGTATTTAGATGGGAAAACTTCTCTAGAGGATCAAGATGCATTTCAATAGACCTTCCATTTTTATTAGTTTCAAGAAAAATGGAATCTCTAGATACAACAAATTTCTTGTTTACCTCATCATAAATACAATATGCTTTGGAATTTTATAAATATACCAAGAAAATACTTCTCCTACTTATAGTACAAAGTTTGTTTCTTTGCTCTTTTGGTATCAAGGAATAACACATGGAACCAAAAACTATGAGATGTCTAACCAAAGGAAGGTGTCCAAACCACATTTCATGTGGAGTATCGTCTTCAATATCATGAGATGGACTTGTATTTATCAAATATGTTGCACATACTGTTGCATCAACCCAAAACATCAGTTTAACATTCTTGGAAAACATCATTGATATTTCCACCACTAGTACATGTGAACATTTTTACCACGTCACATCGTCACTATAGAAACACCCTTGTGTCGCTATAGCGACAAATTGGAGGCCATATTTTCATGGAAAAAATATCGTCACAGTTTCCACGCTTCGAAATTTCATTGTTATAGAGAAAAAATAGAGATTACATGTGGTGAGTGTGGACTATGCCTCGAAAACCTATGGGTGTCTCTATAGCAACGTTTACATTTCGCTAGAGAAATGACTTGGAGGCGCTATAGCAACAGAAGATTGTGGAAAAATCATGCACCTAAGTCATAATGCATCTCTAGAGAAATGTATTGGTGTCACTACAGAGATGAAATAATGCAGGAAATTCAAGCACCTAAGTCATAATGTGTCACTAGAGAAACATATTGGATTCTGTAATACCCCGATTTTGACCCCATTTGCATTTAAATATTATGATGTAAATAATCATGGTGTGGAGCTAGGAAAATGCCCCACCATTGGTTTAGTGTTTATGTTTTGGCAATTAAGATGTGACCAATTGCATTTTTTTATTTCCTAGCTGAACATTCAAAAGATAGACATTGTGTTAAAATTGCAATTTTAATTAAAAAAAAAAACAAAACTGGCTATGTCAACGCAACTAAATGAGATGGGGGCATGGTTTTTCCTAAGGATAAGGGAGTGGGGGATTGGAAGAGTGGGGAAATTCAAATTGGGAAGAATCCCACTTTGTGAAAAACGTTTTTTGAATTTCTTGGGAAAGAAAACACCAAAAACGACCACCTTTCCCTCATGCGGCAGCGTTTCACCTTCCCTCGCGAATTGGTTTGAACAAAACGTTTTTGGAAACCCAATTGGGCATTGATGCAAGAGCAAGAAACCAAACAAACTACCCTAAGTCTGAACCATCATGAATTTCTCCTGTCCGGCAAGCTCGGTCCTTCACGTTTTGGGTTTTCCCTGTGTGGATTATTTCTCTTCACGTTTCTCTTGATTGTTTGTCGTTTTTCTGAACACAATTGCCCATAATTCGATTTTGTGTTATTGATTTTGAAAGACCGGAAAACATTTTTTTTTGGTAATTTGCAGCAATCGTTCTGGCACCGATAATGTTCATAAATTTGTAAATTTCTGTGTGTATGTAATCCCTGGCATCTGTTATGTTTTGGTATATCCCAGGAATAAGATCATTGTGTGTGCATCCACATTTGGAATTTTTGAATTGATTGAAGGAATGGAAAAAAAAAGAGTCTAGACTTGTTTGATAAACCTAGTAAGTGAAGGAACCTCACAGACCAATATAGAAGGTTGCTTGCCCTGAATAGCACTTGAAGGGAAGGCATGGCCTGAGGGACTGTGTAGCAGAGAAGGGAATGCTTCCTTGTGTTGGGTGTGTAATTGTTTAGAAATCAGCCTAGATTAAGTGTGGGTGTTCATAGCTCTGGGCTTGGGATCACTAGCTTAGATTCAGTCTTTCCATCTCCTTGGAATCTTGATAAACCCAACAGGAAGGATGGCTTGGCTGGTAGCCTGATAAACCCATCTGTTGGCCTAGTTTTGTCTGATGTGAATTTGGATAAGTGTAAACCACTTCCTATGTAAGTCTGATAAACCCAACTATGTTGGCTTGACTGAATTTTATTGTATCCTTAGCTATGGGAAAAGTTTTCTAGTGTTACTTATTCCTTGGGGAAAATCATGCCTAGCTCGGGGGTGGCAGTGTTGCTGATAGATTAAAGAGCACATTGGCATATGGTTGGGTGGAATGTTGCAGTGACATAGCTGGTTCTGGAACAAGATTCTCCAAAGATAAGTATTCTTTTTTATTTAAGTTCTCCAAATGTATTTGCATATGGATTATTATGAAATTATCATGAACATGTTGAATGAATGAATTATTCATCCGCTATAGATTGCATTATGCATCTATTTATACTTATGTATATTTTATGTCAATGCACTTTTATATATGTATTATGTTCATAGGGGATTAGATTGCTCAGGCTGTTAGATGTTAGTCACGTCCTCTCCACCAAGTAAGGGTTGGGGATGTGACAGTGTGGTATCAGAGCACTGGTTGCAGCTTTGGGCCTCAATGGGCCAAGATTGAGCAGTTGACAGACACATGATCACCCTCTATGGCTAGCAGGAAGAGCAACAGATAGGAGAAATTTTCAGAAATTTCTCTAAGTGTTGGAAATTGCATAGCGGTTGCGTTGCCAATATTGGAGACACAGTAGCGACTGGGATTCCAAGAGGGAGCTGATGCAATGACTGTGTTGGCAATATGGAGCTGAAAAGAAGGAAAAAAATTTGTAAGTGTTTGAAAAATTCCTCTTCTTGCATGGCGACTGAGAAGGCCAAAGAAGAGCCACAACAGCGGCGGTAGACAACATATAAATGAGCCGATACACGGCATATAGAAGCTAAAGAGAGAGCTAGCTGAAGGGGCTCAGCTTGATGAAATGCAGCCACAACGATGGATGAGAAAAGGAGAAGGGCTTGCCAGAAGGGAGCTGACATGGAAGAAATTTTGAAAATTTGTCTAAGTGTTGGCAGCGACAGAAGGAAAAAGAAGTTTTGAGCTTCTACAGTGGGTGAAAGTTGAAGTTTGAACCGACGAAGCAGTGGCCAAAAGTTGAAGTTTGAGCTGACGAAGTGGCGACTAAAATTTGAGTTTTGATCCACAGCGGCGGCAGGGAAACGAAGAATTGAGCTGCTATGGCGGATGGAAGATAAACATCGAGCCAATGTGCGGTGGAATAATGTTGAACATCGAGCTACAATAGTGCAAGGAAAAGGAAAAGTGAGCCACTATGCAGTGAAAAAAGTTTGAATATTGAGCCGATGTGCGGCGGTAGAATTTTGAAGAACAAGCTGCAACAACAGAAAGAAAAGGAAGAAGGAGCCACTATGCGGCGAAGGAGAAAGAAATATCAAGCCGCTACACTACGATGGATGGAATATGATGAAGGAGCTACTACGGCAGATGAAAAATGAGAATCAAGTTGTTGTAGAGAGTGAAATTCAAAAAGTTTTTCAATGCAGTGGGTGAAAATTTTGAAAATTTTTGCCTAAACAAGGAATTTTATCAGGTTTTTCAGTAGGATTTTTAGGGATCTCAAAAGTGAAAAATGGAAGTCTGTTTATGCACCATATTACGTAAAATTGAAGTATTTACAAAAAAAGGGGGGGGGGGGGGGAATGCCCCTTGACCCCCATCGTCCCCCTTAGACAGTCATTCTTTGTGAAAGAAAATTATGTGTTTTTGGAAAAGTTGTCAATGTATGATTTTCCAAATGAAGGTAAGTAGTTTTGAATTTCTAAGAATCCTATAAATTTATAATTTAAGAAACTGTGTTATTAACACATTTTGCATAATCATAGCCACCTTCAAAAGCAACATTCTAGATAGCGCAGTTGGGTAAAGTGAGTTGTGGTTCAGCCATGAGAACCGAAAACATGAATGATGATGTACAAAGCCCCAATGAGTATGAGGAAGATTCTATGGGGGAAAATGTCCAAGTTGGAAATGTTGAGATAGAGTCTAATGATAGAATATTGCAAGAAACTCCCTCGGATTTTGCAGCCACCATGACAAGCCTAATGGCAGAGATGCAGAGTTACAAGGCAAATAATGAAAGATTGGTTAAGGCTCAAGAGGAGACAAATCAGCTAAATGCAACCATGCTGCAAAGTTTAACACATATTCAGAGAAATATGAACTTTGAGGACCGGACAGAAAATCCCGAAGGGAGCAAGAGCATTGCTAGAAGAAGAAAGAGTTCACCTAGTGAGTCATATGACTCTGAAGGGTCCACTGGAGATTCAAGTTCTTCTTCGTACAAGAATCAAAGAAGGAGGCACTGCCAAAACCACTCACAAGATGAATTTAAGAAGGCAAGGCCTCCTACCTTCAATTGTGAGGTAAAGACTAGTCAAGAAGTTCAAGCTTGGCTTCTGGGGATGAGTAAATATTTCCAAGTCCAAGATTATTCTAGGAATATGAAAGCTAGAGTAGCCATTTTCAATTTGACCAAAAGAGCATCCATCTGGTGGGAGAATTTCATGCAAGTAAAGAAGATCAATGAAAGAAATATTGTGTGGAAGCAGTTCCGGAAGTATTTCAAAGAGAAGTACCTCTCTGACAGGTATTATGATGACAAGATTAAAGATTTCCATGAGCTGAAATTGGGACAGCAGACTATGGAATAGTATGCAAACAAGTTCTTGGAATTGCTGAGGTATGTCAGGTACATTAAATATTAGAAGGTGAACATCCAATGTTTTCTGAGTGGTCTGCCTCGGTCCTACAAAGACAAAATTGAGTTCTATGAACCTAGGACTCTTGAGGAAGCAATAAGAAAAGATAAGTACTACTATGAGCAAAGAAAGAACATATCCAATTATCAAAAAACATCGAAGCACAAAAGGAGTGAGAATTCTAACCAAAGGAAGAAAGGTTACAAACCTTATAACTTCAGGAATCAACAGAAGCAACCACAATAAGCTGAGAAGTAGCCAGCTAGAGTGACAGGAGAGAAGCCAAAAGATCCATAGCAGAAAAGAGGACCACTCCAATGTTGGAAATGTGGAGGACCCCATATGCGTAAGTATTTTCCACTTGAGAATGTGTTGCTGCCGCAACTGTTCTCCCCAAATTTATTAAATTCTGGGCCCCTCCTCACCATTTTGCATGGTTTGATCGTTGAACTCTCGAGCCTCTTAGGCATGTTTCCTTTTCGTTTACTTTGCAGTTGGATGCCAGCTGGTTTATTTACGCCATGTTCAATGCCGGGTTGAGTCGTGGATGTCTGGTTTGCTGATAGAAGGAAAGTAAAAATCTTTGTTTTTCAAGGCCGCCTTTCGAAGAAAGAACAACTTTAGCCATAGCTGATCCTTAAAGTCGTTTAAACACTTAGTTTTTTTTTTTTTTGTGATCGGGCACAATTTTTTTATGTGAGATCGAAAGCTGTAAAGTTTTCGTTCCGCCGCCGTTGTGACTCTCAGATCAGTTTAGCGTCTAAAGTCTGAATCTCTACAACGTCTGATTCGCGCCGGTCGTAAAATTGCTTGTCTGGAGCCTTTATTCTTCCGCCGTTACGGCCGGGAAATCCTTCTCTCTGCCGATGTCAAAACTCTCCTGACGTCCGACGTGAATTTTTCCCGCTCACTTGTCCAGCACGGGTTTAACCTTTTCCCTTCTGCCGTTGCAGCTGAAGGAGTTATTTTCCCTACCGAAGCGGAAAGCCTTCCGACTGCCGATTTATGAGTTTCCCGCCAGAGGCTCGATCGATTTTCTACTCGGAACAAGAGGCGCACCAGGCTGTTTTCTTGTGGAATAGTCGTTCAATTATTTCTGATGCTTGGTTTTGTAACGCCTTTCCAATAAATGATGCTTGGTTTTGTAACGCCTTTCCAATAAATGATGCTTGTCGATTGATTACAGGTTGGTTCGGGAGAGCGGTCAAACTACCATGGCATAGAGGAAGACATACCGTCTAGTAGAGGCAAGGCTGAAACTAGCAAGGTCGCAGAAGAGAAGGACAAGTGAATGAAGACAAAAATGCAGACTGGAAAGGTCCATCCGTTACTATCAGATGGGAAATGGGAAGACACAGTGTTCTGAAGAGGAATCTGAAGCGTCCAAGGAAGGAAAAAATGCTAGAAGTTGGGGTAGACCGAGGGGGGCCTTCTGTATAGTTTAAATATTGTAGAGTTAGCACTAAGGAACGGGCTTTTTCCCTGGAGAATTTTGTGAATGTTTGCTTGTAAGAGGAACTACTTCGTTTTGCAAAGGAAACTGCAATTTTTCCTGTTGGACAGAGTGAAAAGTGGAATGTATCAGTACAATTCAATGAATAATGTTGAAGAGGAACTATTTCATTTTCAGCTGTGTTTCATTTACTGTAAGAGCATTTAATTTTCTGAACCTATGTTCTTGTTAAATGTTCTTCAGTATCTTTAGGATTTCTTCCACTGTGGGTAATAAAGGTTGTTCGTAAAATAATCGGCTATCTGGTTATTTCAATATCTGTAATTGTTCATGTGTTTTGAATGAAGTATCAGTTGTCTGTAACTGTTCATAATGCATGTACGAGATGTATTACTCACCAACGAATGATAACCTTGCTCCCTAGGGATATATTAGGTAGTTAAGTTATTTCTTATTGTATGTGATTTGGCTACATGTGAGTCTAAGACGAGAGGTAAGAACCTGCGCATCACATTGTGACATCTCCTTGCATCCCGATCACCTTGCATTTAGTTAGGCACTTGCATTTCATTTCTAAGTCAAAATACAAAAAAATCGGTGGACCGGGCCGCAACCGGTAAAGCCCTTTGTTTTGTTACTTGACCTACGGTAGCCGGACTGCAAACCGGATGGATTCCCTACACCAAACAGTCAACGGGCTAGTTGGGAATGTTGAGTGGGGAGAATCCTTTACTGTTGTCGCCTGTGATTTTCCAAGCACCAAAAGAATGAAAATGCAAGGCCATCATACAATGTTCAAAAGGAAGAAACAGTGGGACAAGTAACAAGGGCCATACCTAGAATTTATGCAACACTAGAAGACCGTCAGGAAGATCACCAGTCAATGGTGATTGAAGTTGTAGGTAAGATTGTTGAGAAGTCTATTTCTATTTTGATTGACCCTGGTTCTAGTCATAGTTATATTTCTCCTAGAGTAGTGTAGGTTTGTGATCTTAGGAAGGTAAAGCATAGCAAGTCTTGGTTAGTTCAGCTAGCCACTAGAACTAAGAGAAAAGTTAATGAAGTGGTGGAGAAATGTCCATTGGTGATGAATGGATTGATCACTTGTGTAGATCTAAATGTTCTACCACTTGGTTCCTATGATGTTCTCATTGGAATAGATTGGTTAGAAGCTCATAGATTGAATCTTGACTATTATAACAAGACTTTTGAAAGCATTGATGAAGAAGGGAACCCAGTAGTTGTAAGAGGGATTCCAAAGGTAATCTCGATAAGGCATATTTTAGAAATGCAGTTAAAGAAGTTTTGTAGGAAAGGTTGTCAGCTGTATGTAGCCCCTATTGAGGAGGCAATAGAGAATGAAACTCCTAGGTTGGAAGACTATCCTCTATTGCAATAATTTAAGGATGTTTTTCCTAATGAGGTTCCAGGAATTCCTCCAAAGAGGGACATAGATTTCACAATTGAACTTGTGTCAGGGGCAACACTAGTGTCAAGGGAACCCTATAGAATGAGTACACCAGAAATGTTAGAGTTGAAGATGCAGTTGTAAGAATTGTTGGATAAAAAGTATATCAGGCCGAGTGTGTCTCCTTGTGGAGCACCAGTTTTGTTTGTAAAGAAGAAATATGGTACACTCAGATTGTGTATTGATTACAGGTAGTTGAACAAGGTCATGGTGAAGAATAAATATCCCTTTCCAAGAATTAATGACCTCTTCAATCAAATGAAAGGAGCAAAGGTATTTTCCAAGATTGACTTGAGATCTGGTTACCATCAGGTGAGAATCAAGGATGAAGACATTCATAAGACAACATTAAGAATAAGGTATGGACATTATGAGTTTGTAGTGCTACCATTTGGTCTCACAAATGCACCAGCAACATTTATGTGCCTTATGAATAGTGTCTTCAATAGGCATTTGCACAAATTCATTCTTGTTTTCCTTGATGACATTCTTGTTTATTCTAAGAATGAAGAAGAGCATGAAGAACGTTTGAGACTAGCACTGAAATTGCTTAGAGAACATCAGTTGTATGCAAAGCTAAGCAAGTGTGACTTCTATATGAATAGAATTCAGTACTTGGGTCACATTATTTCAGAAGAGGGTATATCTGTAAACCCTGACAAGATTGAAGCTATTAAGAGTTGGAATACTCCAAAGAATGTGACAGAGGTAAGATCTTTTATGGGACTAGTAGGATATTAAAGGAGATTCATTGAAGGATTCTCCAACGTTGCACATGCTATCAATTCTTTGCAAAGCAAGGGGATAAAGTTTGAATGGACCTTGAACTGTGAATAAATTTTCCAACAGTTGAAGTATCTTCTCACAAGTGCATTGGTCTTAAAATTTGCAGACCCAGAGAAATATTTTGTGGTGTGTACGGATGCATGTGGCCAAGGACTTAGAGGATTTCTTATGCAAGACAACCACGTGATATGTTATGAATCAAGAAAGTTGAAGGAGCATGAGAGGAACTATGCCAGTCATGATCTAGAACTTGCAGCTATAGTACATGCTCTCAATATGTAGAGACATTACTTGATGGGAAGAATATTTGAGCTAAGGACAGACCATTGTGGTCTGAAGTATTTGTTTGATCATCCTCCTCTGAATGCTAGGAAAGTGATATGGTTGGAGTTTTTATGTGAGTTTGATTTTGAAATCAAGCACATAAAGGGAAAAGAGAATAAGGTAGCTGATGTACTCAGCAGGAAGGTGCAAGAGATGCATGTGGCATCCATTAGTATTTTCCAATCAGATTTGAGGAAACAGATTGCTAATCATGTTGCTGAAGATGAATTGTATGCACAGGTCAAGGACAAGTTGTAGCAGTAAAGCCTTGAAAAGAAGTATGAGGGATATAAATTGGAAGAAGATGGAATTCTTACCTATAAGAACAGTATTTATATTCCAAGTGTAGTAGATTTGAGGAGGGTTGTTATGGATGAAATCCATTAAGCTCCATATTCTAGTCACCCACGATATTAGAAGATGATTTCTACAGCTAGAAAGTAGTACTTTTGGCCAGGAATGAAAAATGACATGGATGAATATATGTCAAGGTGCATGAATTGTCAGCAAGTGAAGGTTGAACGTCAACATCCAATAGGTCTGTTGCAGCCTTTTCCAGTTCCAGAATGGAAATGGGAAGTTATTTCCATGGATTTTATTACAGGATTTCCAATGACCTGGAGAAAACATGATTCCATCATGGTTGTGGTGGAAAACTTGACAAAGGAAACACATTTTATACTGGTTAAGTCTAGGTATAAGACCGATGACATTGCAAACATATTCATGAATGAGATTTTCAAACTGATAGAGATGTCAAGTTCACTTCCAATTTTTGGAAGAGGTTGTTTGCAGATTTGGGTATAAATTTGTATTTTAGCACTGCCTACCATCCTCAGATCGATGAACATACTGAGAGAGTTAACCAAGTGCTGGAAGACATGCTTCACATGTATGTGATGGACAAACCAACCAAGTGGGAAGATTGTTTATACCTGGTAGAGTTTGCTTATAACAATGGACAACAAGTGTCATTGGTGTTAACCCAAAAAATCCCTCACTCAGCTCTACATGGTCTACACCACCCAAGGACACCCATGCACGACCCTCATTTCACCCCATCAGACCCCCACACCCTCAAAAAGGCTAGAGAATGAGCAAAAGGGCTTAAAAACCCCCAAAAGGAGCCTAAATAGGTCTCTTGGGGGATAAAGCCTCCAAAGAGGGGCTAAAACCCCTCAAAGGAGATAAAGACCCCAAAAGGAGCTAAAGATAGGGAGGAAGGGGATAAAAGCCCAAAAAAGGGGCTAAAGCCCCAACCAGGGGCTTAAAACCCTAAAAATCCCCCAAAAAGCTATAAAGAGAGGGGTGGGGGTCACTCTTAAAAAATTCCTCCCTTGCATATTTTTATGCTACCTATGGATTCCTTGAGACCCTTTGTCTCTCAAGCCACCCACACTCCCTCTCCTCCACTCTCCATTGAGCCATAGCTCCCCCATCTAAAAGAGGTGCTTCTCCAAGCCAGGGCATGGTGGTCCCATTTCTCCAAAGAGAAGGTATACCACTGTTCTTTTCTTGCATTTGCTTTAGTGTTTTATAGTTTTTCCTAACTCATTTTTGTTTGCAGGTTTATTTCTAACATGTTTTTGCAGGTATTTTGTTTCTAATAGTTGTTTGTAGTTTATTGGAGCTGAACCCTAACTGTTTTTGCAGAGGGGTTCTCTATTTGTTATTTTCCATTACTGTCTAGTTTCATTTCTACTTTTACTTTATGCATTTCCATCCAGGAACCTATCCTTCCATCCTATAGATGGAAGGTAGCCATTCATGCCCTGTAGCAAGGGAGAAATCCTTGCTACTAAACTGGCGACCATTTCTATCTGTTTACTGCTTTTAACCACAATATGATGAACTCTACGAAATATTCATAAACCATTTTCAGCCACTAGATTATAGAAAAACAAAAATACATATACACCATACCACGTAAATCAACCCAACTCAGTTCATGATGCTGAGAGAGCCACTAAAATTTACAAATTTACATTAAGTCAAAAATCTGCAGTCTTTGAGGACATAAGTCCCTGATTGCCTCAAATGTGGGAAGTACTTGGGCCCAGCCCAGAAACGCATTGTGAGGAGTACCATGGAAACCCAAAAGTAGCTGGTCGCTGAGAGGAATTGCCAAGTGACATGGGTAACAACCCCCACATATTGAGTAGAACGCCCGTGAGGAAAAAGCCAAGCAATGTCTTCTAGCAGTCTTTGTGGCCAAGTGACCACCTATAGCCAATAGGAAGCCATTTGAAATCAGGGTCCAAAAAATCATTTCCACTAGTTTAATACACAAATCTAACACAATTGATCCCTCACGCTCTTCCTCATTCCTAAGAGGCGAACCACCACAATTCAGGTCATTGAACCGACATCATTGATACCATTCTCGATGACCTCTCACACCATCAAAAGGCCACACATCCTTTGATTCAGATTCAGACTCATATTAGTTTGAACCAGACCTCCGCACTGCACCATCAATCCCCATGGCTGGTGCAAATCCGGATCCATTTTACGGCATAGAAATCGCTAGTGGACCCATGTCCACACTAGAAACTATCACCAACAACCTTGCAGGTGGACCCAACATGGTTATGCAAACTGTGATAATTCAGCTGCCACCACCCATAGTGACCAGCCAAGATGTCCCACCTACAACACATGGGGACAGTGGCCCTTCCACATACACTACCCCTCCTATCACACATGGGGGTAGTGGCCCTTCCACCTACACTGCTCCCCCTATCATACATGGGGGCAGAGTCCCTTCCACCCACACTATCCTTCCCACCACACTTGGGGGAACTGGCCCATCTACAATGGCACCACAAGTACCCCCAGCTATGTAGGTGCATTATGGACCTGCAAATCCCACCACCATGGCTGCCCCATCTCACATCAACTTGGGGTCAAACCTTCCTTTCATGGCTCATCTCAACCTACCTGATTTGGCTTAGTAAACAAATGACCCCATCTGCCATCAAACTTTTTGGCCTCCCATGCCAATGAAACTGCCCTTAGATATTCCCAAGTTTGAAGGGAAGGCAGGGGAGTGCCCCTAAAACCACATCATGAAATTTCATCTATGGTGCTCATCAAACAACATCGCAGATGATTCGATTAGGATAAGACTATTCCAACGCACCCTCATAGGTGCTGCAGCCAAATGGTATATTGAGCTACCACAAGCCAAGTACCCAGATTTCAACTCCCCGGCTTTCATATTCTTGTAATATTTCAAAATCCCCATTAGATATGATGAAGGGGTGGAGATCTTGTTATCTTGCCACCAAAATACTGCGACCCACATAACCCACCACATCCATGAGTGGCAGTGACGCCGTAGTTTGTGTAAGATCCAACTTGATGACAGGATCTTCCTAGGTTGGTTCCCCAAAACCTTGCTCCCACCTATAGAAAAGGACGTCACATCCGAACGTCCCCAATTCGAAGAGGAGGCCATACTGAAAACCCAACAGTTTGAACTGATCTATGCACATTTGGGATACCTTTACACTGTCATTCTAGACGCTCCCCATGCCAGCACCTCCTACCGAGATGCACCAAGGGCATCCCATGCTGCATATGGCATCATAGGCTCTGTCTCCCAACAACCACAGCACCATCTGACACCACCTGCAGTACCACCACAACTAAGCAACACTGCTACTATTTCCTACCAAAACCAAACTCCAAACTATGCAAGAATGATGTCCCAGTCTGGAGCCACAACTTCTTATGCACAACGTGTGCCACCGCAGTAGGCTCAAGCCTTGGCTTGGGCAACACAGCAATATGTGAGGAAAATTCCCACATTTGTGGCACCACCACCCACCCAAATCTACTATGCACCACTAGTGCAAGTGGTTCAAGCCCCTACCCCTACTCCACCTACTCCATTGGGACAGGTGTTTGCATAACAAAACTGCCCCAACCAGCCAGCCCCAATAACCAACAAGGGAAAGCCAAAAACAACCGACCCCTGAACCAAGACAATAATCAACAGCAGGGAGGCGGTCAACAACCAAACCCTCCCAACAATGTCGTGGCTAACTGGCCAGCCCAAAATCCTCCATGACCAAATTCACTGAGACACATTTCCCTATTGCATACAAACCAACCATGCAGACTTTGTGAGGTCTACAGGCACTACACATTCGAGTGTCCCTTCATAGGTCATGCCAATCAGGCCATTAAGAACGAGGTGCAGCATGCCACCAACACAACGGTCCAAGCCCAACCCAACCCGACATCACAAGGAACTCCTCCTATGGTGCTTCAAAATCCATTACCAATCCAAGTATTGGTGGCAACTGCACCCCCTCCCTAACCCAATCCCAACACTCTGGGGGCACCTCCCATGAGAGAAATAGGTGTCCACCACCTGCTGGCTATGACAACTGAAGAGGTCAATCTACAAACTATATGAAATAAGTACGGAACCAACACTGAACCCACTGACCCATCAGTGGCATCAACATCTAAAATACCCCCTTTCCCACGCCCCCCATACGCTGGGTTTCCAATAATGCCACGACTAGAGCTGCTTTCAGCTATAGCATCGTGGATGATCTGGCCCAAACACAAACCACCATGTCTACTCTTGAGGTACTCAAAACATGCCCAATGCAGTGGAAATCCTTACTAGCTACCCTTGGGGCCGTAGACCCCTCTGACTCTAAGTTGATCACATTCGACATGGAGAATGGAGAACCGTGCATGCCATCAACCATCGCCTTTCAAATCCCGGTGTCTATCCAGAATCTGGTTGTACACCAGTGCATAGTGGATGAGGGGGGATCTACATGTATTATGTCTACCCTAGTATGGAAGAAACTTGGATCCCCAATTCTGCAACCATCCTCTACAACTCTACGAGCTTATGACGGCCATCCCACTAAAGCCCAAGGAATCCTCCCCCACATCCCCATAACATTAGCTGTGAAGACAGTTGTGATTGACATAGAGGTTGTCAACACTCAATTGGACTATAACCTTCTCCTTGGAAGAAGTTATATGTACTCCAGGAGAGTTGTCGCTTCAACTGTATTCCATCTCATGATGTTCCCCCACAAAGGGAATATCGTGACGGCTGATCAACTAACTTATCACGATCCGCAAGGGTTAATGGAACCCACCAATGTTATCCCTACCATCAACACCGTTGATCCATAAGGGATGACCACACACACCAATGTTGTCCCTGCAATCAACACCATGGTTGACAACACACCAGCCTCCCCATTGTTGAATGTGGGCCCTGGGTTGTTTGTCGATACCACCATGATGACTCCTTTCCCCTTAGTGTCACCACCACCAACACCAAATGAGACTAAGGACTTGTACATGCTCTCATCTAGCACTGCTACACCTAAACAACAACCACAGTCGTAGCCCCAACCGCAACCACAACACCGTCCGCAGCTGCAACATCAACAGTAGCCACAACATCATCTGCAGTCGTAGCATTACGCGCAGCTGCAACCACAACCTCACCCCCACATACAACCATTAGGGAGTTATCTGGGATCCTCTCCAATCCATACAATTCCCTTCCTTTTTTCCCTACCTGGGGTCATGAGTAAGCCAGTAATGGCCACCCTAAACCTACCCAACTTTACATTGGGAATTCTTGTGTGGTATCTTGATCCACTAGCTCAACCATCAATTCCCTAGGTAGTCTTAACCCCCGTGCAACCCATTGCGATTACGTATCATCCTCTGCACCCACACCTGCACCTCCCCACCCAAAAAGGGCCATGGGAAAGAACGTGAAAGCCACCGCATAACCTCGACAGACCACGCCTTGTGCCATCTGCGAAGAACAGGGCCATCCAACTCAGAACTGACCTAATATTCCTATAATTTGTGTGCATTTGGATGCCATGGATACAACCAAAAACCTCCCCATGGTTGAACTTCCAAGAGCGCCAATAATGAGAAACAAGTCATTAAGAACAAACCATGCTTGCGCCCTTTGTGGATTGTATGGACACTACTCTCACCACTGCGAAGACTTGTCCAAGTTCATAATGGCTCTAGCCAACCTTTGACAACATTCCCTTGAATCTGAGATCACTCTGATCGAATAATTCCATCCCCCGCCTCCTTCTTAAGACATCATGTCCATTTAAATTTTGTCCAGTTCTATAGACCCTCTTCTCTCCACCACCACCAATGGTCCATTAGACTTGTCTCTTCCATTGTTTTCACAACCACAACTCCATCTGTAGCCGCAACCTTATTCGCAACCTCAACCTCAGTTACTAGGGAAACGGTGGGGTTCATTCACGATCAACATGATCATTTTCCTTTTTCTTTTCCTTTTCTTTTTCCTACCATTCGGGATCGTGAGTAACTCTGTCTTGGCAACCCGTAATCTATAGGATATCATGTGTGGTACCTTGAACAACCTACCCTACCTCTAAGGCCCCAATATGTGTTGACTCATGTCCATCCAATTGAGATGATGTTGCACCTACCTCCAGGTCCATCAAAGACTTCAATTGTCTCTAGGCCTACCCCTCTTTCTCCAATAGAGACTGGGGGCAAGGCCACAAAAACCACAACCAATACCATTTACATGATATCTAGCACCAGTTCCCCTTCCGTGTCATTAGTCATGGAAGATCCACCTGATCTACCCCGTCACCACTTACGCGATGGAGAGATCTGTAAGACCGCCTTCGGTTTTACCCCATTCCCTTTAAACCATAGTGTGGAATTGGTTCTTCTCATAAAAGACTAGATTCCATCACCTTGCCTTGCCAATGACCTTCATCTCGGCAAGAGGGCATACCTCTTTGTTGACTCAAACGATCGACTCTTGAAGAAGCCGCGCAACGGGATCCACCTCAAGAGGGTCTATGCCTGATATAACCACTACGAATCCCTTATAACATAGTTTTTTTCCTTTTTTGTTTTTCAACATTTTTTCACCACAAGTTAGGGGAAGCACCATCAGCTGCTAATCCAAAATCACTCGGAACCTGTTCGAGACACCTCTCACACCTCTAGGCCCAAATTTCTATCTCCTTATGAGAACGTCATCTCATATTTAAGCAAACAAATTTTGGCCATGCTTCCCGAAAGTTACCTCAATTTACGAGCCACAACATGGCAATGCAAGTGTCTGCAAACCTATACCTACATCACACTTGCCTACCGCTACTCATGTGGGTTTTTGGGACACCACCCATTAAGGAACATTATTTTTATTTTTGTAACATACACATGTCTACTCCATCCACCACACCTTAAGTAGAGCTCTGGACCATTTTCCAAAAAATGAATTATTTCTCTTGCATGTATTTGGCACATAACTGCCCCTAGACATGCACTCACATCACATGTAGTCAAGTCCATCCACCGCAACTCACACATAACTCTCTTGAACTCTATCCGAGAGCAACCTCAGTTTGCATGCCTCTTTCGCATGGACTCACATGCCTCTATCGCGATCTATCCAGTGCATGTATTGGTATGGTTGAGAGCCACTTGCTCCGTCCATATTGCGTGGATAACCTTTGGACCACTGTCCACCGTCCCGACATGGGGCACTGCTTGTGCCACCACAATCAGTTAACCACACTAGAGTTTCCTTTGAGCTCTTTTCTAACTCCTAAAAGAATGAAAAGATTGCCGAGCACAACTTCTTCCTTTCTTACTCGCTAAAGTATAGGAAAGGGCGCCTACATTGTCTCGTTTACCTCCTTTTGTGGACTATGTAGACCATCAAATGAAAAGGACCACCTTGGCATATTCAAGCCAAGACCATTCCCCTCTGCATACTTTTATTCTTTCTCGGGCAGAGGGGCTGCACTCTACGAAAAATCTCGCCATGGGTTGTCGTTAAGCTCTTTTCCAGCCTCCTCATCAAGAAAATATTGTCGAGCAAACTTGGTTTCGTTCATGCTCATAAAAGTATCTGAATGACCATCTAGTCAGTATAGGTTTAACCTTTTCCAACCTGATTGGACTACCAATGGTAAAGAAGTCTCTCATCCCCTACAGGATGGGCGAGCTCTCCTATGTATACTTTTATCCTTTTTTAGGCACAGGAGACTACCAACGAAAAACAGCTCCCATTGGGGTCTTCTTCATGATTTTAGACTCTCTAAAATTGAAATCACCATCGAGCATTTACTTTCTCAGGCTTTCCAAAATTCCACAAGATCCATTAGAGGAAATTTGAGGTCTGAAATGGGCCTCCTAAGGAAAATAATAAAATAATAGTTATTAATTTTGGAGGGAGAATGAAAAAAACTACTTTTTTTTCGTATTTTCGACATATCTCCATGTGTTTTTACTCAAATGCTAAAGGGGAGAGCTCATTGTATGCCGAATTTAATTCCGCATCCAACGAGTACCCACACTGCATACTTTTGATGTACCCCGCTACCCCAAAGATAAGAAATACCTGAAAAAATGATGATGATGTCATCATCACATTTTTTCAGCTATTTCTTATTTTTGGGGTAGTGGGTTACATCAAAAGTATGTAGTGTGGGTACGCGTTGGATGTGGAATTAAATTCTGCATCCAACGAGCTCTCCCGCTCAGAATTTGAGTAAAAACACAGGGAGATATGTCGAAAATACGAACAAGAAAAGTAGTTTTCTTTTATGACAAATATGTCAATTCAACCATTATGGTTGACTAATTTTGTTGAAATTCTATTGGTTCCTAAATTCCAACTCACAAAATTTATTATTGGCGCGTTTTCTTATAAGGCCCATTTTAGACCCCAAATTTCCTCTAATGGTACCACAATGGTGTCCCTAGACACCACCCTATAGAAAACAGTTTGGTAGCATTCCCACTTTGGGTCGCCTTTGTTCAGAGTACTCTGCAATGTGTCTTCCTTGGATCCCATCAATATCAATAGTTTCCACCTCCCCCAAGTATTTCCCATATGCAGTGACATTCGCAGTGTTACAGCTATGATTCCACTTCCATGAGTCAGTTTCATTTGCTTCCTAGTCCACCCTACCGTCATACTCTGAACAAAGGAAGTTTGAGTCTACTACACTCCCCATGCCCTTGTTCAACTCTTTCCCTTCCCCCCCCATTCAGTGGGTCAGTCCACAGATTGTCTCACATATTTCAGTTATCTCCCTCGCGCTTCTGGTCAAAGAAACATCATTTCCTTGACCTAGGGAAGGTCTTCCTTTGTCGACGACAACACACATATTCCAGAGGATAGAGCCAGAGGTCCCTGTATCTTGGTTTCATTAACCTCATTGATGAGTTCCTTGGACCACTTGAGAGGAGTCCTTAGTGCCTCTCAGGATGGTTGTTTCTCACATGATCAACTCCAACTACATCATCGCACCATTGAGATTCGTACAGGGTATTGGTCCTTGCAGTATTTGGTTGAAGACCCTGGATGTCACCTAACTCTAGCACATTGATGAGTCTATTCGAGGGAACTAAATAGGTTATGTCCCTTATTATTTCTAGGTTGCATTGGAGAAAGTATTTAGAAGCCCCACCAGTGCTTCTATATAGATTTATGATTGATGCAGCATACTTGTACCACAGAGACTCTAACTCTCCATCAATGAGTCCATACAGCTATGTACCATTCCATATCCAGTAGGCTATCAGTCATGAAGATATAGCATTCCATGAGAGTGTCATAGATCCAATGTAGAATTTCTTTGGATCAATATTGTATTTATCCTCTCATTGAGGCAACCATTATGTATCATCAGTTGTATATGATCGGCTCTTGTATTTTAGAGCATAGATCACATTATTCTTTCGACAAAATTACGAGCACTGGGATGCCCGCCTCGTCCATATACATGTCACACATTATTTGTATCTCACCGATTGATGGGAACCATATTAATACAAAAACCAAAAGCCACCATGCTCCAGCCCAGGAAGCACCACCTCTCCACAGAAAATCCTATGATGTACATCGTCCATATGATGAGCTCCTACCCTCACACATCAGGGGGCAATCTGTTAACCCAAAAAATACCTCACTCAGCTCTACATGGCCTACACCACCCAAGGACACCCATACACGACCTTCATTTCACCCCGTTAGATCCCCACACCCTCAAAAGGGCTTAAGAATGAGCAAAAGGGCTTAAAAACCCCAAAAAAGAGCCTAAATAGGTCTCCTAGGGGCTAAAGCCTCCAAAAAGGGGATAAAACCCCTCAAAGGAGCTAAAGACACCAAAAGGAGCTAAAGATAGGGAGAAAGGGGCTAAAAGCCCAAAAAAGGGGCTAAAGCCCCAACCAGGGGCTTAAAACCCTAAAAATTCCCAAAAAATCTATAAATAGAGGGGGTCACTCTCAAAACATTCCTCTCTTGCATACTGTTATGCGACCCGTGGATGCCTTGAGACCCTTTGTCCCTCAATCCACCCACACTCCCTCTCCTCCACTCTCCATTGAGCCATAGCTCCCCCATCCAAGAGAGGTGCTTCTCCAAGCTAAGGCATGGTGGCCCCATTTCACCAAAGAGAAGGTATACCAGTGTTCTTTTCTTGCATTTGCTTTAGTGTTTTATAGTTTTTCCTAACCCATTTTTTTTTGCAGGTTTATTTCTAACATGTTTTTGCAGGTATTTTGTTTCTAATAGTTGTTTGCAGGTTATTGGAGCTGAACCCTAATTGTATTTGTAGAGGGGTTCTCTGTTTGTTATTTTTCATTACTGTCTAGTTTCATTTCTGCTTTTACTTTCTGCATTTCCATGCAGGAACCTATCCTTCCATCCTATAGACAGAAGGTAGCTAGTCCTACCCTATAGCAAGAGATAAATCCCTGCTACACTTGGGGATGAGTCTGTATGAAGCTTTGTATGGAAGAACGTGTAGGACACTAGTGACTTGGGATAATCCAGTGAACAAGGTTGTGCTTGGTCCAGAATTGCTTAAGGAGATGGAGCAAGAAGTTGTAAAGATCAAGCAGAATTTGAAGGAAGCCCATGATAGAGAGAAAAGTTATGCAGATAAACATAGGGTGAACAAAGATTTCAGTGTTTGGTATCATGTTTATCTTAGAGTGAAGGAAAAGAAGAGTTCCTTGAAGCTTGGAATTTGTGCCAAGTTGTCACCTAGATATTGTGGGCGAGTTGAAGTTCTTGAAAGAATAGCGCCAGTTCCATATAGACTTGCATTTCCTGCTAGCACTAGAGCTCATAATGTTTTTCATGTTTCTTTGCCTAAGAAGCATGTACATGATCATAACCATGTAATAAATTGGGATGTGATTCAGGTGGAACCAAAGGGAGAGCTCCAAATAGATCCTATGTGCATCCTCTCCAAGAAGGTCACAATGCTTCGGAACCGAGGAATAGAATAGGTGAAGGTGCAATGGGATCACTAAGGTCTTGAAGAAGCTATGTGGGAGCTAGAGGATGCCATGCGACTAGCACATCTGTTTTTGTTCAAATCTGCGGATTGCTAAGGGTATTGCCATCAAGTTTTTTTGTTCAATGTTGTACAACACTGAGGATAGTGTTGTTGAAGGGGGAGGGGAATGTAATACCCTGGTATTGACCTCATTTGCATTTAAATATTATGATGTAAATAATCATGGTGTGGAGCTAGTAAAACACCCCACCATTGGTTTAGTGTTTATTTTTCAGCAATTAAGATGTGGCCGATGGTATTTTTTTTATTTCCTAGCTGAACATTAAAAATTTAGACATTGTGTTAAAATTGCAATTTTAATTAAAATAAAAACCCAAAGCCGACTATGTCAACGCAACTAAATGAGATGGGGGCATGATTTTTCCTAAGGATGAAGGAGTGGGGGCATTGGAAGAGTGGGGAAATTCGAATTGGGAAGATCCCCACTTTTGGAAAAAAAAATTTAGAATTTCTTGGGAAAGAAAACACCAAAAACGGCCACCATTCCCTCATGTAGAAGTGTTTCACCTTCCCTCATGAATTGGTTTGAAAAAAACATTTTTTGAAACCAAATTGGTCATTCATGCAGGAGCAAGCAAGAAAAAAACTACTTTGAGTCTGAACCATCACGAATTTCTCCTATTCGGTAAGCTTGGTCCTTCACGTTTTGGGTTTTCCCTGTGTGGATTATTTCTCTTCACGTTTCTCATGTTTGATAGCCGTTTTCCTGAACACGATTGCCCATAATTCAATTTTGTGTCCTTGATTTTGAAAGACCGGCAAACATTTTTGTTTTGGTAATTTGCAGCAATCGGTCTAGCACCCTTAATGTTCAGAAATGTGTAAATTTCTATGTGTGTATGTAATCCCTGGCATCTGCTACATTTTGGTAAATCCCAGGACTAATATCATTGTGTTTGCATCCACTTTTGCCATTTTTGAATTGATTGAAGGAATGGAAAAAAATAGTCTAGACTTGCTTGATAAACCTAGTGTGTAAAGGAACCTCACAGACCAATCTAGAAGGGTGATTTTCTTCTTTGCATGCCCTGAATAGCACTGGAAGGGAAGGCATGGACCGAGGGACTATGTAGCAGAGAAGGGAATGATTCCTTGTGTTGGGTGTGTAATTGTTTGGAAATCAGACTAGATTCAGTGTGGGTGTTCATAGATCTGTGTTGTTCAAGAATAAACACCCTTGTAACCTAGGGTCTGGGGTTACCGACGTACTTCTAAAACTTGCATACAATCAACTTTAAACTATAGAAAAGGAATAGGAATAAATGTTGAACTCACCTGATTAACGATGGTTGATCCAAACTTTCTCTTCTCCGGCTCTGCTTCTCTCCAAAGCATTCAGGGATGCACCTCCTTCACCTGCAAAGGCCAAATTCTCCAAGTACAATCTTATATGATAAGTTAGATGAACAATATATAGAGTGCTGAACAAAAAATATTCATCAAACATGATACATGAAAGAGACTCAACACAAACTTGGAAGAAGAATTCTCTTTATTAACAATAGTGAATGAGATAAGTGTACAACCCAACGCCTGAGAGAAGGACTCCTCTACAACCAAAGGATTCTGAGTTCTGTTGCTCCAAAGACTTCTGAAGATATACCACCAGCATAAATTTGCTCGCCAAGTATGATTTATTAATGGCCTCCCCAAGGCCTCTATTTATACTTCGGGAAATAGAGCATTTTCGAAGTTTGAGGAGGTTGAGACAGTTGAGATAGTTAATGATTAGGGCTCAACATATCTCCATTAATCGTGTTTTATTATTTTTAATGTCGAATGGATGTGTACATGACTATTGATACTGGAAACCCATGTATGACACGCGAGTTGCTATAAGGGAAACCCGCATATAGATCTGTACGCAGGTTGCAATGAGAATAGTCATGTACAGTACGCCAGGGATAATTTTAAGAACCCCCCCGAAATATATATGTATAAAAAATGGGCGAATCCCCCCGATATATAGGAAAACTTGAAGGCGATTTTATCAATAATATAATATGTATATATAATTTTTTTAGCGAATCTTTCATTTTATTATATAATGTTGTAAAATCTTGGCGAATCTTTCACTAAGTTATAGGATATTGTAAAATTTTGGCGAATACTTCATTACATAATAGAAAATTGTAAAAAATAGAGGAATGTTGTAGTTTCAAATAGGTTCTCTGTTCTTCTTGTACAAAATCTGTGATGGATTGAGATGGTATAGAGGAATGTTGGTCTGGTTCCACTAGGTCTCCTATGATGAATGCATAGGAACCTAGTGCATAGACCATTTTTCTCTTCGCTTAGCTATGTAGAGCTCATTTCTTTTTCTAAAAAATGATAAGTGTTCACAAAGAAACTATACAATCAACATAATTGGTTTAAAAAAAGTGAAAAAAATTAATTCATTCAATTGAAATGAAATAAAAACATCTTTCGCCAATCCATGAAACAATGGAAACCAAATGAAACCAATCTTAAACAAATCTACAATAAANTTCTGTGTTAGGTTCATTAGATAAATTTGTTGCCAGTCCCTTGAGAAGCAATCTAGCAATAACTGATTAGGAGAGGGGACAACTTTATCTTCCATTCTTAATGANATAATAACACAATATTTGACCACAATACACTCAAACTTCAAAAATTGACAATATTCTTCAAACAAAATCAATAAACAAACCATATAAATTTGTCAAGATATTAGAGCTAGACACCAACATGGTNAGTCTCAAACTGAAAGTTGATCAACTACCTACAGTACCTACTTGGACATCGTGTCCTTGGTCCCATTACCAGAATATATCTTTTCCTCTACCTACAGGCTCTACTTGGACATCACATCCTTGGTCCTAGACCAGAATACCCTAGAGGCATATAGGGGCCCTAGCCACATGCTAGGGGCTTTTCCATGGCACCAACCTGCTTGGTCCTAGACCAAGAACCATAGGAGAGTACTAGGGGCCCAGGGTACCTTCTAGGGTCTTAGTTGACTAGAAAACCATTCTTTGAGAATGGGTCTCGCAGCTACACTAACTTTAACACTACAAAGGGATCCCTAGTTCTACAAAGGGATCCCATGTATAAGAGGGCTATTATTTATTTTTTCATTGTAATAAGGATATCATATCTTAAATCCTCACTACACTTTGAAATTCTAAAATGTCATTTTTCCATGAGAGGAAGCTAAACAAAGCATGAGAATCCTCTCATTTGATGCTAAAAATGTGATATACACTATTATATTTATAAAATTTCATTTCTACACTATGATTGGGCTTAATTTGAGGTCTTAAAAGTTAACGTGGGAAATTTTTTTTTACTGTGTATGAGATATACTAAACTTTAGTCTCAAAAATATAATAAAATGTGTAAGGAAATAATTTATATAGAAGGACACTCAATCCCAGCAATTTACCCCTACAACCAGTATTCTGTTAGTCTATGAATCATCAATTAAATAAGTTATTTTTTCCAATTCTTTCCACTTTAATTTTAATTCTTTTGTGGGTTTGGGTCTATATTATGAATGTTTGCAACCTACATGACGTAAACACATTTCTACATTTCCCACATCAGCTTGCAAGCAATGGCCATCTTCAGCAAAACATTGTTCAACAAGTGCTTACTATCTTCTCCTCATCCTCACCACCTTCTCCTTGCAAAATTGCGATTGTCATTACCCCAAAGCTTGTTGAGATTGTCATTACCTTCCACAAGCATAGAAAAATCACAATGTTACCCAACAACATCACCATCGCATAAAGATTTATTGATCACAAATGTGGGTTTTCTCTGTCTGAAATATCAAACGTCATGGAAAAAGGGTAGTCTTGTTC
>LPNX010560298.1:0-82486 GCA_001517045.1 Pseudotsuga menziesii
AGGGAACAATCCGATGACGACCGCGAAGGAAAATCACTAGAAAAGCAAGAAGAAAACCAGTGTGTAAATAATAGTAATCAGGAACCACATAACCAAATCAAGGAGCTAAAAATTAAAGAAAAGTCGCAGGAGGAAGGAATCAAAAAGTTTCAGAATCGTAACCAAGAAGCACAAATCGAGGAAGTGAAGAAAGTCTTCATCGCAATCCAAAAGAAAGAAGAACAAACAACACCTACACCTTACAGACATCCAAATTATAATCATCATTTTGACCAACGACAAGTTCAAAATGAATATTCGCAGAAGACTTATGTGGATATGCGAAAATATCGACATACTAAGCAACAATCGAGACAGATCGTTCCACAAAAAGATCTGAGAGCTCCGATAAAAATAGATCTAGGATGGACCACAGGAGATGCTATGCGACAATTCTCTTGGGGAATCCGTAATTCGTATCGGCTCATCTCCTCAAATGTCGCAAATACAAAATGGAAAGAATCCCGAGATGACAAGTTAAAATAAATCAGACATAAATGTCAAATACATCTTTGAGGACAAAGATTCCCTTAAGGGGAGGGCAATGTAACGAACATAAAATATATAAATATTAAAAATAATATTATTAGATAATTATTAATTAATAATTAATAATTATCAAAGAGTCATGACTGTAAATTGAAAAGTCACGAATGGACATATATAAGTCCAACCTTTGTAAATGTAGATCATCAATTCATATTCTATTATCAAATTATATATTATGGCTTATTTAATATTCCAGATCTTTTGGTAAATATTACTCTACAAGCGAATAAATATTCGTTTCACAATCTTTATAAAGTCTCGAAATTATTGTTTATCTTTTGAGTCTCTTGTTAGCAACGTGGATTGCTTTATGTTATGTGTAAAATTCATAATAAACAAACACATTTAATCTCTATAACTCCTAAACAACACCCATCTGCATCCGTAACCAATTAAAACACTTTAACCACATTGAGCCATAGAAAACTCTTTGTTAGGGACTACCCCTCTTGGCTTCGTTAGGAGTTAGCCTAAACGGAGGAGCTAGGAGTAGGTGACAGTACTTAGCTTTGTGCTTGCCCCCAAGGTCACACCTCTCCCACTTTCCTAAGTGAGGAGACATCTTTCGGAAAGTTTCTGCTGCTGGTGTGCAATCGGCGAACAACATCTTTTGGCGCCGTTGTCGGGGACAAATCTTTTTGTTCCTGGACAACCTTTGTTTCTTTTTAGTTTTTTTTACCTTTTTTCCCTTTTTTGGTAGATTTTTAGTCCAATCACTCTCTGAAATTAGAGTTAAGTCCACCTAGCAACTCCACTATCAATTAACACCTCAAGGTATTCGACTAGAAGAAACTCTGAAGGTTTGATCAGTTTCATCCTTGACCTTGAAAAAGTCTATAGGAGGAGATTGAACAAACTAGCTTCTCGTAGGATCCTTGCAGAACTTGGATCTGAGTCTGTTTCAAACATCCACCTTTTATTTCTAGAAAACTTAGAAAATTTGCAAAACAATAACTGTTTCCTTGACACAATGGGTGAGTTTTTTACTCAACTCAACTTTACTCAGATAGTAGGTCAACCTCATGACATTCCTGAAAAGGCTATCGACAAACTTATGACCTATAATGGCACTGATGCCTCTGTCTCCCTTGAGCAACATATCAGAAATTTCTCCAAACACTGTGGTGCCTATGTCAGGGGTACCGACAAACATGAAGATGTATACATGACCCTTTTTGCTCTATCTTTGGATGGTGAAGCTAGAAATTGGTATGACAATTTGCCAAACAACTCTTTCACTAACATAGCTGATTTCAAGTCTGCTTTCCTCAGAAAATTTGGCAGCAAGAAGGAACCTAAACATCTAGTGGCAGCCTTGACTAGTATGAAGAAGTCTGATACAGAAACCATGGATGAGTTCAACAATAGGTTCACAGAGTTGTCAAATTCCATCCCTGCCACTCATGCTCCTCCTACAGCTTCCACTTTGGATTATTACATAGAAGCATTAAGTGGCAAGATCCAGTACCAGATTAGAGAAAAGGAGCCAACCACACTGCTTCAAGCTCAGAATTTGGCCATTAAAATTGATAAAAATATGCAGTCTTCAGGAGAGTCAAACATCCAGGGTTACTCTAGATCATCAATTCCTCTAAAAACTGTTGAACCTAAAGTAAAAGAGTCATCAAATGAAGCATATGAGAAGAAGCTCATAGACCTTGTTGCCGCCTAATTCACACTTTAAGGAACAGGAAAGTCACAACCTGCTATGTGTGTCCTTGGGGGCAAGCGAGAGCTGGGGACCACTGTCACCACAGTCCACAACTGCTCCGTTTAGGCAAGATCCCAACAGAGCCAAGGGGGGAAGTCCCTACGGAAGACTAAGTTCCAGATTTATTAACTATTAGTTAAAGGGATCTTTTAGATTGTGAGGCTAAGACTTTATATTACCTAAGGAATGACAAGCATCATGCAAATGCAAAGAGTTCCTTTTAATGACAAGCAGACCTTGAGATAAATGAAGACTAGTGCCTATTAACAAATGGAGTCTAAGGATAAATTACAACTTTACAAATTTACAAATGAAACTGAAATCTAAGTTAATTAACCCACAGTTTAGGTGTTATGAACAGATTGCATAAATGGAACAATTATTAAGCTTTTACCCAAAAATGTTGAGACGAAAAGAATCAATTGTGTTACACAAGATCTACAGATTACTAAACCATGTGATTACTAAATCAAATGAATTAAAGATGCCACCACAAGAGTTTACGAAACTGAGAGGAAATACTTGTAACTGAAAAGTGAAAAGCTTGCAGTGAAGTAAAATGTGAAAGTGCTTGCAGTAAAAACCTTGAACAACAAGGCAAAGATAAATAGCAGTGACATGTGTTTGTAGGACGTTTTGCAATGTCTCTTATAAATTTTAATAAATTTTATTAGAGTTTTTCTTCTTGAAGTTTAGTTTTCGAACCGGTGGTGTGACTACCCCAATCTAGTACTTCTCAAGTCAAAGAAGGAATACTGGTGCGCTCAACAAAGTGGGAGCAAAGCCCACCCGTAGCTCCCAGGTCAAACCCTAATGCCTCGGTGCTCAACAAGGGGGACGTAGAACACCTAGAGACCCCCCACGGTCTTCTACCCCAAGTCGCTTCCAAGTCACTGTTTTTAATTAACAGGAAAAACAGCTAGATGGATGCCTATTAAACTAAGACTCCTCTATCCCCTGTCGTATCTCGTGAGTACCCCGAAGGGTGATAACTGAGTAGAGGAACAGGGGCTAGTGAAGTGGTTGTTGGTTAATTTTAAGGGTAAATTTTAATCTTGGTGATTAGCATGCAAGGTTAATTTTATATTATCAACAAGATCAACCAAGCGGTATCCCTTATGGGAGGTGCTGGTACTTGATCTTGGACCGAAAAAATGAAATGTATGAGGGTTTGTAGCAGAAAAAAGAGTGTTGTTTTAATTAAACTAAGCCCCCACTTCTCCTGCTTTTCATACCCAACTTGAAGTCCCTAAAGGGAGATGACAAGTGGGCAGAGGATACACCGGATTAATGGGTTGTATGGTTACTATTTTTTGACAGAAAATAAAGTTTAAATTTAACTACTTTGAACAGAAAAGGAAAATGCAGTTTAGCTAAAACAGTACCTAACCGCACAACAATCTCTGTTACAGAGATGGTGGTCTGTAACAGAGAATGGTGGGTAAACAGAAGTAACAAAATTTATTAATCCTAACCACACAACAATCTCTGTAACAGAGATGGTGGTCTGTCACAAAGATAGGTGGGTAAACAGAAAAACTTGCATAAACAGAAATCTAAGCAACTAGTATTCTACTTCCTGCTCTACTTCCTAATCTATTTACATATAGATTACAAGTGCTTATTAAACTTTTGCAGAATACCCCAAGAGAACTTCTCGTTGGGGTTTACAAATATTAGAAAAGAAAAGAGAAAGGTGAGGGTTTGAACCCCTTTTGGAACTGATTGAAAGTTGAGGTATTTCTGGGCCAATTTGGGCAGCACCTCCCCTTCACCTATGTAAAACCTATCACAAACCAGCAAGCTTTGTTTGCTGGAAATCACAGAAAAAAGCTCAAAGAAATTATCAGAAAAATTAGTCCCAAAAAGTAACTAATTTATGGCAAAAATCTGATTGAAGAAATAACAGAAATATGATGTTTAGAGGGCTGAAATGCTACTAAAATATCAGATCTGAAATGTTTGATTAAGATACTAAAGATTTAGGCCTTAGAAAATGGGTTTTTACCACTATACAATGGTAGAAACCCTAGATCTAGAACCCCCAAAGAAAAAATCTGAAAACAAGAAACCCTTAGAGGAGCCCTTCTTAGCTTTGGATCCCTGCAATACAAATCTATTAGAGCTGCAAAAGGTAAGCAAAGAGATGAGCATAAAGAATAAACCCTACAAAATACTTTGTAGAATTTTACCAATCTACTCACAAATAAAAATAGAAATACTTCTACCTACAAGTCTCTCCACAAAATACTTCGTGGAGAGCTTCTAAGCTAAACACATGTAACAATAATTGAAAAATTTACAAGGTTACCTCACTAATCCAAGCATGAAATGAGAAGACCCACACCAACAATATGCCTCCAAAGCTTTCTTCTATTATAACCCAACTAGGGCAAGATTCAATACAACAATAGCAAAGGCTTGGGCCAAATGCTTGAGAGAATATGAGAGGAGAATAGGGAGAGATTTCAGCAGCATAACAATAGCATGAGAGAAGTTATCAAATGAGGGAGTGAGACCCTCATTATATAGTTGAGGAGCAACCCCAACCCCTTGAAGATCAACGGCCAAGATTAGATCTCCACCACTAGATCTAGGGTATTTGACTTTGCATCACTATCAACCAATCAAATGACTTAGGCACCTTCTTAATCAATGGCTTGAGTGCTTGATCCATATCTTAATGCATCTACACCCTTAGATCTAGGGTTTTGACCAAACGCCCTCTTGAGATCACTTTGTGGTTTTAAATGTGGGCCCAAGCTAGGCGCCCCTCTAGAGCTAGCGCCCTCCACTAAATGTGGCGCCCTCTCCAAAAGTAGACGCCTTCCTTTTGATGTAGCGCCCTCCACCAAACTAGCGCTCCTCCAAATGTAGTGACGCCTCCCTAAATCTAGCGCCCTCTCTTTATTTGGCGTCTTCTCTATCCATTAGCGCCTCCCTTATCATGTGACGCCTCCTCTAGATTTAGCGCCCTCCTTTAATGGGTAGCGCCTTCCTCTAAATGTGGGCGTCTTCTCCATTGTAGTGCCCCACTATCCATGTAGCGCCTCACTTAGCAAGGGTTTAGCACACGTTTTGATCTCCCAAAGGTTGACGCCTCCTTTTATGGTGGTTTGGCCACTCAACTTTAGAACTAGGCTTAGACTTTAACCTTTGCTCCAAAATATCCAACCTTTAGACTTAGGCTAAAAATAATATTTCACCTTAGATTTAATTTTTCAATTTAATTTTTAAATTTTTCCAATTTTGACTAAGGAAAAATTAAAAATAACTTTGAAAAATCATATCTTGGCCATGGGGAGGTGGAAAAATTTGAAATAAATTTTCCTAGGCTTAGCAACCCCCAAACAAAATTACCATGGCATTATTTGATTTTTTACTTCAAAATCAAATAATATGATTTTTTGACTTAGGGAAATTAATTAATTCCCTAGGAAAAATAGACCCTGCTTAGCCAGAAATGGTCTATCTCCTCAACCCCTTATTAGAATGACATGGGACTCGAAGCAGTGGCTTAGGGGGTTTCATAGCAATTTACCTTGCATTCATAGCCCCTATTACAAAGTGCCAGTGCTCGAGCAATTACATTATTACAACAAAACTTAGTTAATTAACCACCAAGGGGTGAGATTAATTAACTAGAAAAAATAAATAAAAATACAACAACATAACGAAACTCTGCAAGACTCTATACAAATGTCTAGCATGGTCATGAATAACATTTGGAAGCCTTAGCCACCTCATGGACTTGACTGTTAGAACGCCCGTCACCACTTTGGAGGATTTTGAGTGAAAAACCTAACCAATTAAAATCGTTTAAACAACAAGATTAATTGGAAAGGGAAAAAACACTCGATGAGGGGACTTCCCTAACAACCAGTTCCATGGTGTGGCATCCATATCATATGATCCATACTAGCACATAAAATTACATTAATTTTCCCACGCAGGGGAGCGGACATTTCGTTTTACAAATGGGCAATTGCCCTGCAGAAGTGAAAAAATCCTCAGATTTTTCCAAGGTACAATTTGTACAATTATGTACATCTTCATGTACATGGAGTTGCCACCTAGTCGAAATAGGTGGGCAACAAACCTGATAGAGAAAATGCAAGACCTGGAAAGGAAGCACTTAGCGCAGATTAAAGAGGTTCAGAATAGGGTCATAACTGTTGAAAGAATTTAACCTCTGCCACCTCCTAGAACTTTCCCTGTAAGACAAACATGGCAGAGAAAGAATCCCAACCATGAGCAGAGGCCTCCTCATCAGCTAGAGGCTGCTAATATGGTTGAGCCTTACAAACCATTTTGTAGGGCGTGCAGAGATTTCCATGAGGCATCCTCTTTCTATTATGCATGCTATATTCAAGAGCATGGTTTTCCAGAGGGTTGTGGTCCTAAAGTATCATCAAGCGAGCTTGAGTACATAAACTATGTAGGTGACATGCATGATATTTCTAGAGAAAGTTGGAGAGAGGCAAAACAATATTCAAGAGAGCCTGAGTACATTAACGCAATTGGACAGCTCCATCCTGTCACCACAGAAACCCAAGGTCAAGTCGAAGATTATAGTCAACAATTGGATAACCTCACTAAAAACTTTGGTACTAATCCTACAAATGAGCATAATGATGATAGTTTGGAAGGTTTACTACCTTGTGACCTTTTTTCTGAAGAAGATGACTAAGATCATGAGGAGAGATATAGCTAGGGATGTGATACAAGTGAAGAAGAATCCCTTACATCTGAGATGGATGATAACTACGAGACTTTAACTGAAAATCCAATCTTAAAGGTTTCATGTGATGAGAGTCCTCCATGCTCTCCGCTGGATGACAAATATTTGGAAAGTTGGGTTCCATGTAATATCTTTGAAACCCAAATTTCCGAAGAAGATTATTTTAAGTAGAATGAGGAGTGTAGCCAGGGACTTGATACCAGTGATGAGGCATCTCTCATAGCCGACATAGATGGCGATGATGACTATTGGACTTTCATTGAAAATCCAAGCTATGATACTTTTGAAAATATTTTTGAGAATCTCATCTATGATGTGTCCAACGAGGGGAGTTGTTATTCTGAGACTTATGAAAGTTGTAAAGAAAAGCAGTCAGAGTTTCCATATGATCAGTCAGAATTGTATTAGAATATCGGTAATAAGGATTTGAAAAAGCAGTGCAGTGAAGAATCAGATGGGATACAACTAGTTGAAGTTTTTTCTCAGCCATCATCTTCACATATAGATGTTACTTATGTTTTGAAGCAGCTTGGGGTTTATACAACGAGTTATTATTTGATAAGCCTTGATGATCAGATAGATGGAGTAGTCGACCTACCACATCATCTTGATTTGTATATCAGCGCTATCCAGTCATGGATAGAAGCAGCCTGCACGAGCACCTACCAGTTTAGGAAGAAGTTTGACGACATTATTCATTCCTATGATTCCCCATCCAGCCCGCCCATTCTGGATCATCACGCAGGTTTGCATTTTCTGGAAATTGTGTCCTTACTTTGGCTGGTAACCAAAGACAAGGCAAAACTTTTTTATATTAATAAAATGCTTAGGTGGCTACACTTGATTTATGATTACACCTAACCTTTTGTGTATCATGCTTAGAGTAGGAAAATAGGCTCCTTAAAGTGAGCGTTTACTTTAGCATTTTCTTTATGTACTTAGAAATAAATAAAATTTTCAGTGAAGTTTTTCGTTTGAATAAAGCAACTTGTGGATCATTGGCTCTTTTTCATAAAACTTGTGCTACTAAGGTTTTCTTGTCAAGTTGAGATGTTTTTACAGGATATGGAAACCAGAGATTCTGGTGTTCTCGTATGCTCTCCTTGCATAAGAGACTAGATCGAGCACACGTCCTGTAGTTGGAGCCAGATGTTATCCACTAATTTTACACTTAGTTGGATTACCTGAGGAGCCGCCATTTGAACAAACATGATAAATGTTTGATTCCAGTGTATCAGTTGATCCGCCTTTGTGTCTAGCCAGTTTTTTGTTTAAATAATTTTGACCATGGCCCTGTAGGGTTTGTAATAAAATGTGCTAGTAGGGTGTTTTGAGTGGTTCGGTCTCCTAAGACATAGAATTTCAACTAAGGTATTCCAGGGAGTTTTTTTCTCTTGACAATTATGCTCTGCCTATAGCCGAGTATAATTGACGAGGTTTTCTTTTGCTTCCTCCAAAGCTGGAATGCCCGATTTTGAATTCTGGGTCTTGGGGGGTTATTAGAGCCCAACTGAGTATATATAAACCTACTAGGCATTATTAGAATAGACTATGGTCATGTCCTAAGTTACTAGGACCCTCAAAAAAAATTCCAAATTTTTTTTACCGAAACCGTCAAAATTTTTTTTTAAATTTTTAAATTTTTCCCAAGTTTTTAATTAAATTTTTCCATAATTTAAATGGAAAAATTCAATTTGTAATAAGTTAGTCATCCGAAACCCGAATTCAGTGATCGAAGGCTCTAACCTTAAGCCAAAAATCATTCATGATCAGCCAGCGAGCTAGATCCAAGTTTCAAAAGTTCATTCGGCCTCATAATTAATAATTTCTCAAAAAAGTCATTTACGGAGAAATTATTAATTAAAATATTAAAAATGAATATTTTGGAGAAAATAAAAAACTCTCCAAAATTAACCAAATTGAATAAAATAAAATGCTAAATGACATGGCATGGAGCATTTATGATGATTCAAATCAATATCGGTCGGTTTTAGATCAAGTATTAGAGTGTAGCAGTTGAACTATTAGTCAGAAATTTGCCCTCTTTGGTCAAATCTGTTTTTGGTTGAAGTGTGGGTTATCTATTGGTTGGATGATCATTACGAAGGAGGATGAGCCACCTCACCCCCCCTCATTACTCCAGCACTCAGTTACAACTCAATTGCAGCTCAGTTCAACTCCAAATCATCATGCCGAGCTCATTCAATTACTCCGGTGTTACTCTTAGTTTGGTTTTAGGGTTTTGGCCTTCCCTCTTTGTATAAATAGAGGCTTTTTGAGCTCTATTAGGGGTGGATGATTGATGTAGAGAACCTCTGGTGAAATATTGTAATGCGTGTTGCTCTTATGCAACCTATTTTTTAATAAAAAAAGGCTTTGGAGGCTCATGCTGTGTAGATCTTGCATGCATATGTTTCGGTTAATGAGGTGATATTATTTCAGTTTCTTTACTTTTGCTAATTTGTGGGTATTAATACATGCTTTAGAGGGCTTATAAAACCATGTAAGAATAGGTATTTGTAGCTTTCAAGTTACCTATTTATTCCATTTACTTTCATAAATCTTAAAGAGCATTGTTTTATTCAGCTATATTTCATGCTTTTGGGTTGTGTTTAGTAAACAATACATGATTTAACCCCTGTTTTGGCAAGTGTATAAGTTTTTGTTTGCAGATCACTTCACCATACCAAGTAAAAGGTTGAGCTAAGTTGCATCTCCTTTTCTTGGAGCCAAGCATACGTTCCTAACAGCTGCATGCTATTTGGGATCCAAAGTGGTTTCAAGGATTCAAGATCCAAGTGGTTTATCTTCTCTATTCACCCTAAAATTAAAAAAAAATCATTATTTCACTTTATGTTTGCAAGTAAAATTCTGATTTATAAAGTTAATCGTTTGCATCTACTTGCTTTCATTTCTAGATCGAGGAAGTGTTAAATTTTTGCATTTTCTCTTAGATCTAGTTAGTACTTGAAGCAGCATAAAGTTCCTATCTTTTCTTAAGTACTAAACGTATTTTGTTAGTGTATTGTATTGTTTAATCTATCATTTTGCAGGAAAATAGCTCATTGGTTTCTCTCTTTCCGTGACAGGTTAAGCGAGAATGATGGCAAAAAATCAAAGATATAAGCTCCAAGAAACATTCATTTTTCCCCTTTCTTCATCCCCAGGTTGCCTTGAAGACATTCTCAAGACCACAAAGGACTCAAAACTTCAAGCATTGTAACAAATTAATAAAAAGCAAGTGAGATTACGACTCCCACACCCCTCTTCCCCCATTTGGGGGAAGCTTGTATCATCTCCCAATTTTCATGCTTTGCTTCACATTTTGCTAAAAGTAGGATAGAATAGTTTCAATTATTAGAAGTTTGTTTTTAATTAAAGTAAGGTAGTTTTATTTTTGTTTAGTTCATCATTCATAAAATATAAAAGTAAAGATGTTTCTTTGTTTATTTGCTTAAGCTAATGCAAATTTTGTTTAACTTTTTTATATAGTTTTACTTACTCCCCTGCTTTCCCGATTAGGGCCCTAAAAAGCCTGAAAGAGACTCTTGGGTAGTTTAGATCTTTATTTTTCTGTTAAGTGCTTAATCAAATTAATTATTTAAGTCTCTTGAACTTGTCACAACCCAAGTCAAGAGCACTC
The DNA here is from genome assembly GCA_001517045.1 of Pseudotsuga menziesii. Classification (NCBI taxonomy): domain Eukaryota; kingdom Viridiplantae; phylum Streptophyta; class Pinopsida; order Pinales; family Pinaceae; genus Pseudotsuga; species Pseudotsuga menziesii. The sequence continues at coordinate 10,684 of LPNX010560298.1, forward strand.
TCTATCGGAGAGCATTATTAGATTTGCACATCCTTGCATTAGGCATTTAGATTAGCTAAGTCTCTTGAACCTTTGTCATAAGACAAGGTCAAGAGCGCTCTCTATCTGAGAATCTTAATTAATTGACTTAATAAAATTCGCAACTCACTTCCCCCATAATTAATTTACTTCGTTGTCTCCTTGCCGGAGTATGCTCTGACCGACTTCAAAATCGGAGTACCCAGAAATGGCATTGGATTTTTAATATGGAAAGAGAAACATAATGAAAGTTAAAACCCATAACCAATGCACCGACGTTGTAGGAAATTTCCTCAGTTCTTCTTAGTAGAGGCGCCAGAACCCCCACTGTCTAAGCTTCTCAGCTCGCTGGTCAATCTTCGCGATACCAGCCTGGGATATTGGGCGGGTCGTCATGTCTTCAACAGATTGAACTTGGAACATTCTCCCGGCTCTTGACAAACCTTCGTTGACACCATAAGCAAGATCACATAAAACATTTAAAATATACCAAGAGCACTTGCACAATTTAATATTCACTAGCTTTATTTCAAGACTTGCAGCTAATTTCTTTACGCATCACAGTATTCCGACTCCATAAGGCACTGGTCTTTTATCATATCTGGATCACTTGTCTTTGGAACATTTCAATTTCTATCTGTGAATGCAATCTTTCTAAAGTCTCGAAATTATTGTTTATCTTTTGAGTCTCTTGTTAGCAACGTGGATTGCTTTATCTTATGTGTCAAATTCATAATAAACAAACACATTTAATCTTTTGAGTCTCTTGAGCAGGTTAGAGACATGGAACAATAAGAGGGTGAGAGGGAAGAATTGATAAGATCATAGAATCCTCCTCAAGATGAAGAATCAATAGATAACTTGCTGACTGATGAAATGAGGAGAGAAAACACAGTGCACATGGCCCTTGTAGTCACTTCTATTGACTCACCCTCTAAGGAAGAACAAGAAGTCAAGGAGCAACCACTGAAACATTCTAAAAGGCAATATTCCCAAACTTACGGGAGGTTCCAAAGCCAGAAAATAGCAGTTTTGTTAAAGCATTGACAGATGTCTTTAGAAACACACACTTTCCCTATAGTTGTTTCCCCTTTTCGATATCAATGGGATGGCATCGAAGTGCCCTTATTATTAGGCATGATTATTATTTAAGTAGGAGCAACAGAACTTCATGAAACACATACGGCATGGAACCGCTCGCTCCACATCGATAACTTGAAACAACCAGAACTGGTGGATTATTGGCATTGTTGATTCGAAAGGGCATAGACACCACAACATTCACGGTATATACATAATAACATGGTGAAATGAAAGATAATCTAAAAAGGAAAGCTTCAAAACCTTCCCAAGAAGAATCTGCAAGCAAAAAAGCCAAGGAGCATAGCTTGAAGATGGCAGTACAATACCTTTGTTGGGCGGTACCCATTATTAACAGTTGATTGAGTGTCCATTATCTCACCTGTTGCCGCTTAAAACACACTTAACCACAGAAAAGTCTCCCAATTGCTAGGTGTGTTTTTTAGGGCCACTATGAGTTTAGAACCCAATGTCACCTTGATTCCTAACTCCTCCGTTTAAACCCAACTCCCTAAAGGTCAAGGGGGGTAGTCCATACTTACTTAGTTTCTTAAATATTTTAATCGGGAGTGAAATTTTATTAAAGTTTAAATTAAGTTTGATGACAAGCAACCATGCAGAGATGCAATAATTTTCAATGGCAAGCACACCTTGCTTTCGAAATAAATCAAATGCAATTACAAGAAAGATAGAAACAACTTGGGTCAAGGTTTATTTATTTCCAAAAAAAGAATACAAAATTTAAAGAGATTTAACTACACTAGCCTGCACGATATTGCAAGGATGACAAATCCAAATCACTTACAAGGTGTGGGCAAAAAATAAAATAAAGTTAAATAACAAACTAATCCTAACCACTCAATCCACTTTTCAAATGGAAAGGATGGGGTAAAAAATAAACATGCGGATATGAAAACCAATTACTCTAGCCCTTCTTCAATTGCTATGCAATGGTGGGCAAGCTCAACTTTTTTTGCATGCAATGGATGACAAATTTCAAAGAATAACAAATGTTAACCTAGCCACACAACTCTCTTCCTAAAGAAGAGATGGGGCAAACAATTAAAAATAAATAATGAAAAATAACAAGCCCTAGCCCCTCTTCACTTTGCAATACAAGGGTGGGCAAGCCCTACCTTCTTTGCATGCAAGGGATGGCCAAAATATATACCTCAAATATAACTTTGAAAATCAAACAAAGAATCAAGTCCAAGAGACTCTCTTGGACTTGTTACAATGACAAAAATTTCAGCACTTTTACATAAAGAAATGAGAAAGAGTGAGAATTTGACCACTTTGAGGCAATGAGTTTTGAAGTGGTGACCCTTGGGGGTTCTTTGCACTATTTTCTGCCTAAATTTTGACATATTTTCCCCTTGTAAAACCCTAAACCTGCAAAAAAAAAGCAAGTAAAATGTGGTAAAAGATGCCCAAAATCACTTTGGGACACCTTACATACAAGTGTAAAAATTTGCTCAAGATATGTAATAAAAATTATAGAATCGATGCTTTCAAATAACTTGTGAAATGGAGATTTTAACTAGACTTGAAGATGCAAATAAAGATAAAGAAAAATGCAGAAATTTTTTGAAGGAGTTAGTGTGCTCTTTACTCTTCAAACGGTTGAAGAAGTGGGGCATCTAACCAAAGAATCACACTCTTCAGTCCGGATAACCTACAACTTGAAAGATAAGATAAACAAACACAAAAAGAGGTGAGATTCTCACAATGATTAAAGAAATCAAACTATTCAACCAAAAAGCTTGAAGTTCTTGAATGCAAGAGAGAAAAACTCATAAGAACTACACAAACTAAGAAGATCTTGCCAAAGAAAAACAATTTTCCTCTTTGGCCTCACTTGTACTTTAAAGAACTTGAGAAAATAGGAGCAAGTCATCACCCAACAACACAAGATCTTCTCCAAAGTTTTTTATTAAAAATGCCCAATGGCTGGAAATTATAGTAATCTCAAAGAATGAGAGAAAAATGAAAGAGAGAACAAGAGAGTGAGAGCATGAGAGATTCTCACCCAAATGAGGAGGGGAAGCCTCCTTAAATAGGAAATGAGTGAGTAGAGAGCCCAAGTGCATACAAGCCACTTGTCAAAATGAGAGAGTGGGAGCTCAAAAAGGGGAACCACTTCTCTTGGGGGCACCTCCTAGGATGAGAAATCAAATAGAAATGGGGAGGAAATCCCCCTCTAATATTTTTAATCTTCATTCTAGGCCCAAAGGAGGGGACCCCTTACTTTGGCTTATTTTTAAATATCTCAATTTCTATGGTAGAGAGGGTGCCCTCCTTTGGCGACATCTTCATTCTTGTGAAACCTTGCATTGGGAGGGGGGGGTTTTTTCTTCTAAAATCACCTTAGGAACATAATATAACGCTTAGAAACTTAATTTTCCCCTTCCAAGTGACTTTAGGCACATTTCCAAAATTTGGCTTGTTAATTAATTGTCAATTTTCCTGATTTCCTTGACTGACTTTGGAAAATGTGACCAAAACCTTAGCAATACTTGTCTGAATTACTTCAAAATTTTCCCAAGGGTGTAGGGGGACTCGTACCATTGATTTTGAGTACCCATACACATATTCATGGGCATTAGATGCCATTTCAACCTCTTTTTAATACAATTTTTTTATGTTGAGGGAAAATTTTTAATCACCAAAAATTAAAAAATCCTAGGTAAAACCTAATGAAATTCCGCAAGTCTTTGGATAGTGTCTAACATGGTTACATAGAACACTCCTGGGACTTAGTCACCTCGTGGACTCGATCGTTAGAACGAATTTCACCACTTTGGAGGTATTTTTTGTAAATTTTCCTTTAATATTCAATCTAGGGCTAAATAGTGCATGCAAATATCTATGATAACCACACATGAATATCTTTTACAGTATGCAACGGAATATAAAACTGAGAAATAAATAACAACATCACATCACAATATTGACACTATTATTTTGGGTATGGAAACCCCCGAAAAAACCCAAGATGAGAAAACCAGTGCAACAGTCAGATATAGATTTTATTATGAGAAAATATGGAACTTTTACAATCACTGCAAATTTACCCAAACTTGGCGAATCCAGTACCCGGCAGAATCATTGGCCAAATCCTAGCTAAACCTCAACACCCTCCTGTGTGAGTGTACGACCTAGCTGTATGAAGATCGGTGATCCTGTTGCTCGCTCCTCCGTCTTCTCAGCTAAATCCTCTGTCTGACTTTCTCTCCCTGTCTATATCCAATCTCTGTCGGAATACAAGTGTGTGTGTCCTCTCCACCAATTGATCTCTCTTTTATAACTTTAGGTAAAGTGAAAACCCTAATTTCACTTTCACTTTAACTACTGTTTCACTAAAGTTAATAGACAATTAGATCACTTTAGTTATTTTCCAAAGTAAACTTAGGAAAAATAATTAAATACAATTGGCTTCCTAATTTAAGTCTTCTACATGCAAGAAGACCTTCCTTGTTGATGCTAGTTTAACACTCCCTCTCAACGAGGAAGGGATTCGGTAGCAACCCCAACTTATCCCTGAACTTCACAAAACTTTGTCTGCAAAGTGCCTTGGTAAAAATGTTCGCCGCCTGCTCATCTGTCTGTATGTACTCCAACCGAATGGTTTCTCTCTGAACACAATCTCTCAAGAAGTGGTATATGATGTCTATGTGTTTGCTCTGGTCATCGAACACTGGATTCTCAGATAGCCTGATGCCACTCTGATTGTCACAGTGAACTACTATAGCATCTAGCTCACACTCGAACAACCCTGCGAGTAACTTCCTCAGCCACATACCCTCACAAGCAGCCATGCTCGCTGCCATGTACTTAGCCTCTGTCGAGCTCAATGCAACTGACTTCTGCTTCCTGCTGAACCAAGAGACAACCCCTAATCCAATGTTGAAACAACAACCTGAAGTACTCTTTCGGTCCTCTACACATCCTGCACAATCAGCATCTGTGAAACCCGCTAACTGTACACTCCCCCTGCACTCATAAACCAATCCATACTCCAATGTACCTCTGATGTAGCAAAGTATGTGCTTCGCAGCCGTCCAATGCACTCTCCGAGGGTCCACCATGAAATGACTCAAAGAGTTGACTACAAAGCTGATATCTGGTCGAGTGTTGACCAGATACATATGTGATTCGATAAGCTAACGATACAAGGTAGGATCAAATCTGTCTGACCCTGATCCATCAATCTTCCTCCAGTTGGAAACTAGAGGTATGGCCATAGGCTTGCAATCCTCCATCCTGAATCTCCTCAAGATCTCTACTGAATACTTCCCTTGTCCGATGAAGAAACATCCATCTCTCTGCCAAACCTCCAAGCCCAAAAAGTAATGCATCAGCCCAAGGTCCTTCATCTCAAACTCCACTGCAAGGTTGGACTTGCAGTCTCCAATCAGCCTCTCATCTCTTGTCAAAAAGGGATCATTGACATACAGGACTTGTATGAGAGGCACCTCACCTATCAAGAAGTACAGGTTGTGGTCAGCCTCACTCAGCTGAAATCCCATCTCCCGTAGATAGCTGGCAATCCTCGAGTACCATGCTCGAGGTGCCTACTTGAGCCTGTAAAGAGCTCGATGCAATCTGTAGACATGCGTTTGTCTCCCTGTTCTCCACATCAAACCCTTATGGCTGCTCAATATACATCTCCTCCTCTAATACTCCGTTGAGGAAGGAAGTCTTGACGTCCATCTAATGGACACACCAACCCATCTCAGCTGCTAGTGAGATAATGGTCCGAATGGAAGAATACCTGGCAACAGGGGCGAAGGTATCCTCGAAATCAATACCCTCCTTCTGTGAAAACCCCTTTTCCATGAAGCGCGCCTTGTACTTCTCCACGCTTCCGTCTACTGCATGCTTCACCTTGTAGATCCATCTAGATCCCACCACCCTTTTCCCTTGTGGCCTTGGCACAACCTCCCATACCTGGTTTTTCATAATGGAGTCATACTCCTCAACCATAGCCTCCTACCACACATCATGTTGTGCAGCCTCCCCAAAGTTGGAAGGTTTAGAGTTAATCAACTCTGTCATCAGTGCCATGTAACTAAGCCTCTCTGGTGGTACTCTGCGTCTAAAACATCGCTGTGGAGGATCAACCTACCTGGAATCCTGTACTATGGACCTAAACCACTTAGGCCTTGGCCTAGTGTCAACTTGCTGCGGCTTCTGGATATCCGTCTCCTGCTGCAGCTCATCCTCAACGACTGTAGGATCCTGTCCACCTGACTCCCTCTGACCACTAGAACCTGTGCTCTGTGTCTATACCTGTGCCTGTACATCTAGCTCCTCCAACTTGACTCCCGACTCCTATGTTGGCTGCTGCTCTGCTGGTAAGTCTAGAGATCTCCGCAAGGCCCTGTCCTCATCTAACTGGGCATCCCTGCTCACAATGATCCTCTTGCGAGCAGTAATGTAAACTCTATATGCCTTCGAAATCTCGTTGTAACCAACAAGTAACCCCTTCTCTCCAGAAGGGTCCAGCTTCTTCCTATTGTCAGCATGGACATGACAATAGCAGACACTACTGAATATGCAAATGTAACACACATCTGGCCTAGTGCCTGTGAAGACCTCCTCCGGTGTCTTCCTCCCTAAAGCTGTGTGGGGACACCTGTTCTGAATGTATACTACAGTCTTGTATGCCTCAGCCCAGAGGAATAGTGGTAATCCTTAATCAAATAGCATAGCCTCGGCTGCTGCAACCATCGTCCTGTTCTTCCGCTCTGCAACTCCATTTTGTTGTGGGGTATGGGGCTTACTGTGCTCCTTCTTGATCCCCTCTGTCAAACAATACTTCATGAACTCATTGGAGGTGTACTCACCCCCGTTGTCTGTTCTCAACACTCGAATCTTCTTTCCTGTTTGGTTCTCCACAAGAGTCTTGAACTCTCGGAACCTCTCAAAGACCTCTGACTTGGCCTTCAGGAAATAGATCTAGGTTTCCCTGAAATAGTCATCAATGAAGGTTACGCAGTAGCTGTAACCACTAAACGAATGCACACTCATAGGTTTGCATACAACCGAATGCACCAAGTCCAAAGGCTCCTTAGACTTGTGATCACTTTGTGGGAAAGGCTTCTTGATGTTCTTCCCCAAAGTAAAACCCTTGCAATGGTTATGCTTTTCCTCCTGTACCTAAGGAAATCCAATGACTGCTTGTCTCAAATGCTTCAGTGCTCCATGGTGTAAGTGTGCCATCCTCCTATGACACAACTCACCCCGACTGCTGCTGACTAAAGCCTTTGCAGGCTCAAAGTGTAATCTGTACACTTTCCCGCTCCTTCTGTCAATCACTTGATACAAGCTCCTATTTGACCCCTTGGGCCTGAAATACACTCGGTGGTCACGGAACTTCACCTGATATCCCTTGTCCTCCAGAGTGGAGACTGATATAAGGTTCTTGGTCAGTCCTGGAACATATAACACATCAGCAAAACTGAGGGTTTTACCAGACTCTCTCTCAAATGAAACAGTGCCAACTCCCTGTGCCTGATACTGCGCATCATCACCCAGCTCAACGTGGATCCCTGTTCCACCCTCCTGCAAGTTCTGAAGAACCTCTTTTGTCTAGTCAAGTGACTAGATGCTCCATTGTCGATGTACCATATGCTGCTCCCTGTGGTGATTTCCATGCAAGCTATCAAGCAAAACTCCTCATCGAAGTTCCTGCTAAACTCCTCCACCTCTGCAGATCCATCCATCTGAGTGTTACTCTTCTTTTTCTTGTCTGGGCACTGGGAGGCAAAGTGTCCCTGCTTGTGGCAGATGAAACACTTGACCTTTGACACATCAAGGTTCTTCTTACCATCCTTCTTCCTCTTTGCCTTACCCTTGCTCTTCCCTGTAAGGGCTAAAGCCTCCTCATCCACAATCTGTGGGGCATTGCTGGATGAGCCTGATCCTTGGCCCATGTGGGTCTCCTCCTGCAAAAAGTCATCCCACAGTCTCTACCAATCAGGAAGCTTCTCCCTAGCCACAACACCTTTGACAAAGGTGTCCCATGGCTTAGAGAAGCCATTGAGGGCTATCCGAACTAGCTCCTCATCATCGGTATTAGAGCCAACAGCTCCAAGCTCATCCCTGATCTGTGTGAGCCTCGTGAGATAAGGCACCACTCCTTCTCCCTTGGCCATATTGGTGCTGCGCATCCTCTCTTGCAACACCATCTTTAGGTTCGCGTTCTTGCTTTGGTACAAACTCTCCAAAGCCTTCCACATCTCTAATGTGGTCTTCTTACCAGAAAGGTGAAGGACTATATGGTCCTTCACTCCATCCATGATAATCAGCATGGCTCTAGAATCAATCTTCTTCCAAGCTGCTAGATCTATTGGATCTGTGGGTGCAACCTTCGTGGAGTCAATGTGCTCCTCTGCATCACTGACGTCCAGGATCCTTGTGATCCTTTCTTTCAATGTAGGAAAGTTCTGGGCACCCTAGAGTCTCCTCAACTCTCAACTACATAGCTATTGTGAAGTGTTACCTGTCAAAACCTAGATCTCCAATCTAAGTTTGTGTATTCAATAGATCTACCCCTGATCTATCACTGCAGCTGCAAATCTCTCAGCTTTAGCTCACCAAAGCTCTGATACCATGTAAATTTTCCTTTAATATTCAAACTAGGGCTAAACAGTGCATGCAAATCTCTACTGATAACCACACACAAATATCTTTTACAGTATGCAACGGAATATAAAACTGAGAAATAAATCACAACATCACATCACAATATTGACACTTTAATTTTGGGTATGGAAACCCTTGAAAAAACCCAAGATGGTAAAACCGATGCAACAGTTAGATATAGATTTTATTATGAGAAAATATGGAACTTTTACAATCACTGCAAATTCACCCAAACCTAGCGAATGCAGTACCCGACAGAATCATTGGGAAAATCCCAACTAAACCTCAACACCCTCCTGTGTAAGTGTACAACCCAGCTGTACAAAGCTTGGTGATCCTGTTGCTCGCTCCTCCATCTTCTTAGCTAAATCCTCTGTCTGATTTTCTCTCCCTATCTGTATCCTGTCTCTGTTGAAATACAACTGTGTGTGTCCTCTCCACCAATTGGTCTCTCTTTTATAACTTTAGGTAAAGCGAAAACCCTAATTTCACTTTCACTTTATCTAGTGTTTCACTAAAGTTAATAAACAATTAGATCACTTTAGTTATTTTCCAAAGTAAACTTAGGAAAAATAATTAAATACAATTGGCTTCCTAATTTAAGTCTCCTGCATGCAGGAAGACCTTCCTTGTTGCTGCTAGTTTAACATTTTTTAGTGAAAAACCCAGATAATTAAAAGCACTAGAAAGGAATTTTAATTATCCAAGGGAAAAAACACTCGATGAAAGGACTTCCTTAATGAAAAAGTCCTAGGAAACTAAGTTATACAAAAACTAGACCCTCATGCTGACATATCATTACAATATCCCCCGCAAGGGTGCGGAAATTTCATGGAGAAAAGATAAGAAGAAGAGTTGCCTCGCTTGAACAAACTTTATTAGGTACTTCTTTCTCAGCTACCATGCACATGGTACATAGTTGGCCACCTAGTTGGTTAGGTGGTCAACATCACCCAAAGTAGACCGAACATTTTATTTGTGTTCAAGTAGTTTCCATATACATGCAAGAGTCACATGAGCTACATTGGAAAGATGTAGAGGAGATTCTTCGCTTTGTGAAGGGCACTCATTATTTTGGGATTCATTATGCAACAGGTTGTTCTCTGGATCTAGTTGGATACACAGATGGCACCAATTGCAAGTCCACCTCTAGGTATGTTTTCAGTTTAGGCTTAGGGCCTATTTGTTGGTTAAGCAAAAAGTAACCCATTGCAATATCGATAGTAGAACTAGAGTATAGAGGTGCAGTGAGTGCAACAACTCAAGCCATTTTTGGTTGCAACACATTCTCATTGCATTTGGGTTTCAACCTTCTTTTAAGAGTCCAGGAGGTTCTTTATGACCTCTTGTAGAATGATTTACTAAAGGAAACTAAAGAATCACGTGCAACTAGTAAAGTGTTGGGCGCTAAAGATCGACCTCTCAAAGGCTTACGACAAGGTAAACTAGTTGTTTCCTAGGATGGTGTTGTTACAAATTGGAATGAGTCTTTCTATTGTAAATTGGATCATGGGATGTATCTCCTCTACTTTGCTATTTTTATAAATCAGTCCCCCTCGCACTTTTTAAAGGCCTCTAGAGGACTTCAGCAAGGTTGTCCTCTATGCCCTTTATTTTTATTATTGATAGCAGAAGGCTTATGCATGTTAATTACAGCGACCAAAAGCGAAGGCTTGTCATAGGGTTTTGCAAAAGGGTGACTTAGTGCTTACGTGGAATAAACAAAATGAGAAACCTAGGAAGCATGATAAGTCTAAGAGCCTATGGTTGAAACCGTATAGAATTGAAGATCTTATGAGTACTAACTCTTTCTTTCTTAGTCACTTGGATGGAGAGAAATTGCATTTGCCCATGAACGAGGAAATCTCTAAAATTGTACTATCATGATGACATTTGATGCCATAGGGGATCCCTTGATAGAGTAGTTTATGACGAATAACCTCTTTAGCATGATCATTAGGATTGATTTGCTTTGCATATCGATCGAGTGGTTTGCATTTTCATTTGCATCTTGCATTTGACTGTGTCCATTTCATTTGGTGTGTTTATTTCATGCATTTTACTTTGTTTTATGAATAAAAATATGATCTTACTACTTTCCAATTGTACTTTCTTGTTTCCTTTCCAAAATATGATGTGCACTTGGACGGGGCGTGTGTGTGGGAAACAAGCTTGGGGACTCTAGAGTTCTCATGCACTCTCACATAGAATACATCTCCTTCGGTTGGATTCGAATGCTAACCCTTTTTTGACAAAAGGTGATATATTGATCAATTGTTCCTCAGATGAGATCTACAGCTTCTCCACAAATCATTGGTCATAGATCCTTTCAAAATAATCAGATGGTCCATGTGCCTTGGATGTGCCTAGCAGAGATGGTGTCAGGTGTGTTAGTGCTATGATATCTCTTACCCTCGCTGACACTTAGAATGTTTGCTTATATGTTGATATGATTTCATGGGCGTGTTAGTTTATGCTTGTATAATGATTCGTAACACTTAAATCTATTACTCATCACTTAGCCCAACTTTGGTGTCATTCTGAAGTTTAAGTTGTACCTTTTAGTGAAACAAGTGAAGTGTTTTCACCATTTTCATAACATTTTTCCTCGCTACTTTTAATTTCACTAGCCATTTCATCCATCCCCCTCATTTTCCCCTTCGTAAGTGATCTATCATCAATAATTATCTAAGGTCTCATAACTATTCCCATGTATGGATGCCTCAATAAAGCTAAAAGATTCTAGTGCTGCTAATTTAAATTTGAAAATATAATGGAGATATTTCCCTTTGCAAAAAGCCAACTTACCTATGTCCCAGGTTATCAAAGCCAAATCTAAAGTAAAGGCACTCAACCATTGAAAAGGCTAAGAAATGCAAATAAATTAAAAATAAAGAAAAAAGAATCACTTAAAAGAGATGCAAGGATATGTGACCCATGACAGCACATCCTTCTAACGCATACATGTCAAAGTAAAATTTAACCCTAGCTCTTGAAAGTTAAGGGTAGACCTATCACACCAAGTTGCTATGATGGTTAACTTGCAGAGACCACCTTCCTTCCCAAAGTACATATCCACTTCATTTACCCTCACTTGATATGACAGTTTGTGAAGGCCAACAGGCCAAATTAATTTTTCATCTTTAATGGTTGTACTAGACATACAACTGTATGGAAATTTTTTTTGGCTTGCAAGCTATATAGCAGGCTAGATTTCAAGGAATCTAGGCTTTAGCTTGTCACATCTGCTCTCTGCAGCCCCTTTTTTGGTATAAAATGCCTTTTACATAATATGAATTAGTCTCCTTGGGGAGAAGTAAAGACCTGAAAAAGAATGTCTAAAAGAAAATTTGGAAATAACTGCTCAATCACACCAGTCACAGGCGTGTAAAGTGGAGCAAGTAGGAGGTTGATCTGGACAGGGATCACAACTTATATAATCCCTTCCTGCAAATTAGTCTATAATATTGACCTAAATGTTTTGGACAAACTATCCCCTTCAACAACAGTGAAGATCCTGAATATCCTCCTCCAAACAAGAAAGGAGAATAATACATCATTGTTCCCAAGGATTAATCAGCGTCTGGGTGAGATCGGAATCAGCTGAAGAATCCGATATGGGTGTGGCACTCATCCCAAAATTAGGAATCAGGGATTCGGAACCCTAACTCTAATTAACCCTAATTATTCTACTTATCCTCTGTAAACAGCTTTAGATTAGTCAAAACGAGGTGGAAGAATCTGATGAAGATCCAAGAATCCATTTTGGGTGCGGTAAGGCCTAGGGCCAAATCTGGTAACTTAGGTGGCAAGCATATGACTTTAGTTTTTTATACATCAACTCTTGGTTAAAAGTCATCATTTCTATGTCCAACCACCCACTGAGAATCACAAATTATCATGTCTAGACTCTGTAATATGTACTCAAGTATGTATAAGAATATATAGTAGGTTTCTTTATCATGTCTGTAATATGTTAATAAGATAAAGATAATTTTATTAATGTCCAATGAATGACCACAAATAGTACGTCAATGGGACTAAAAGACTATAAACAGTGTAATATAAAGTGGGAGTGCAAAGCAACTCTGGCATCTAAGCTACCAGCAACCAGAAAAGATATAAGAGCTAAAAACAAAGCCACAAAAGCTAAGAAACTAATCCAAGAAAGAAAAATACAGACAAAATAAAATGAGTACAAAAGTGAAACTCCGTCTAAATAAGAATATGTCAGGGATGCTACAACTAGAAATCCAAATACAAAAAGGGAATATGCAGTGATAGTATATACTAAATGGACCTATCTTTTGTTTATAAATAACCAAATTATTCTGTATATCAAATAATTATTTAAATAAATATTCAACAATAAATAATTAAAATAACTTGCAGACATTAAGATCAGAAGTTCCAGTCCAATAACACATATTTCAAGCTACAGAATAGGATCATGTGCATCAATAGAATCACAGAAGAAATGTGTAACAATGTATCATGTGCAAAGTGGAAGGCAATCACCATTTGAGTCATCCAAGAATTCTAAAATAAAAGAGATTATACCTGCACTTCACGAAGCAGAATACCATCAGTCATAAATTTTATGCAGCTGTTCTCTCCAATTCTTCGATCATGCCACACCTGAAATCCAACTTCCTTCCCCAACTGAAAGGACATTTCATAAGCCACTCTTTTTATGGTGGCAAGAACTGCGACCCGACGGGGCTGAGTAACACCTATGTTTCCTGCTCTTCCCCTGACCTTCCTTGAACCAACGCCAGCTTCAAATAGAAACTGCCAAAACAACCAGAGGTTAACTTGTAGCCTATATCGATTGGTGCAAAAGCCAACCCCACTGGGTATACAGAGCTGCCCAGTTTTATAGCTTCAACAAACAAACAGAATTGCATAATAATTAGGCACATTACCTGTGGTACTTGGGTAGTTTTGCCACATCCAGTCTCCCCACATATAATCACCACTGAATGATGACTGACAACCTCCATAATCTCTTGCTCCATCATAATTATCGGAAGATTTTTTCTGCTTTCTTCAACATCCAGAGGTCTTGAAACATGAACTACAAAATTAGAGCCTAAAGGAGCCCATTCAAAATCCTTAGAAGTAACACTTGCTTGTGCACTTAGCTTTCCACTGTCCCCTTTAGAAACCTGGCAACCATGATTGTTTGGTATGAAATGTGTTGGGTTTTCAGATCACTAAAATAAATATAAAGAAGTCTATCAAAAAAATAGAGTACACTATTCAAAAGAGTTTAAATTTAAAATTCCAAACCCATTTTTAACCCCAAAACATATTCTAAATATATATAGAGAGAGAGTCTAACACCTGGTTCTCAGCCCACCCTTGATGCTAAATCGAAAAAAGATGGAAGAGGCTGCTTGGGAATGCATTCCTAGATGGTGGTATGATGTAGACATTGAAGAAAATAACTGACATTAATATGAAAACTTCCATTGACACATTCTGTCAAACACTTGAATATCTAGGGTTTTTTATTAAAATTTTACTCATAAATTAAAAAAAAAAACCACCACTGCAAGATCTTCTTAAACACTGAAGTATCAATCAAACACATGAGACATATTTTTGGTCATAAGACCGGGCAAAACCCCAACTCTGGGGAAAACCCTAGAAGAAGAAAATTTTATTAAGAGAAGTTCTCTGAAAAATTCAATACAATGAATTTTAATTTTTAAATTAACCCTCACTGACAGAATTTCACAAATCTGAAACAGCAGTATCTACCTCGAAATCTGTGCCAAAAGAACAGCTGTACAAACTTCCTACACATGCTATACGGAACTGTACAGCCTACTCTTCTCGCTGCCTCGATTTTTGAGCCCACACGTGCCTGAAAAAGACTGTTGTACGGACTGCAATTAATTGACAGTCGACTTTCTTGGGAAATGTGCTCACACGTGTGACTGTATGGTCTGCTACAAGTTGCTGTATGGACTGTTTCAGATTGCCTTGGGAAGTGTGCTGTTGTACCTTCTCTTGCAAAATCGTGCCAACTGTCTAAGGAAACTGCTCTCTCCCTTCACTTCTCTTCCCCTGGACTGTTTCCTGCTCTTCCCCTGACCTTCCTTGAACCAAAGCCAGCTTCAAATAGAAACTGCCAAAACAACCAGAGGTTAACTTGTAGCCTACATCGATTGGTGCAAAAGCCAACCCCACTGGGTATACAGAGCTGCCCAGTTTTATAGCTTCAACAAACAAACAGAATTGAATAATAATTAGGCACATTACCTGTGGTACTTGGGTAGTTTTGCCACATCCAGTCTCCCCACATATAATCACCACTGAATGATGACTGACAACCTCCATAATCTCTTGCTCCATCATAATTCTCGGAAGATTTTTCTGCTTTCTTCAACATCCAGAGGTCTTGAAACATGAACTACAAAATTAGAGCCTAAAGGAGCCCATTCAAAATCCTTAGAAGTAACACTTGCTTGTGCACTTAGCTTTCCACTGTCCCCTTTAGAAACCTGGCAACCATGATTGTTTGGTATGAAATGTGTTGGGTTTTCAGATCACTAAAATAAATATAAAGAAGTCTATCAAAAAAATAGAGTACACTATTCAAAAGAGTTTAAATTTAAAATTCCAAACCCATTTTTAACCCAAAACGTATTATAAATATAGAGAGAGAGAGAGTCTAGACACCTGGTTCTCAGCCCACCCTTGATGCTAAATCGAAAAAAGATGGAAGAGGCTGCTTGGGAATGCATTCCTAGATGGTGGTATGATGTAGATATTGAAGAAAATAACTGACATTAATATGAAAACTTCCATTGACACATTCTGTCAAACACTTGAATATCTAGGGTTTTTTATTAAAATTTTACTCATAAATTTAAAAAAAAAACCACCACTGCAAGATCTTCTTAAACACTAAAGTATCAATCAAACACATGAGACATATTTTTGGTCATAAGAACAGGCAAAACCCCAACTCTGGGGAAAACACTAGAAGAAGAAAATTTTATTAAGAGAAGTTTTCTGAAAAATTCAATACAATGAATTTTAATTTTTAAATTAACCCTCACTGACAGAATTTCACAAATCTGAAACAACAGTATCTACCTCGAAATCTGTGCCAAAAGAACAGCTGTACAAACTTCCTACACATGTTGTACGGAACTGTACAGCCTACTCTTCTCCCTGCCTCGATTTTTGAGCCCACACGTGCCTGAAAAAGACTGTTGTACGGACTGTAATTAATTGACAGTCGGCTTTCTTGGGAAATGTGCTCACACGTGTGACTGTATGGTCTGCTACAAGCTGCTGTATGGACTGTTTTAGATTGCCTTGGGAAGCGTGTTGTTGTACCTTCTCTTGGAAATCGTGCCAACTCTCTAAGGAAACTGCTCTCTCCCTTCACTTCTCTTCCCCTGGACTATTTCCTGCTCTTCCCCTGACCTTCCTTGAACCAAAGCCAGCTTCAAATAGAAACTGCCAAAACAACCAGAGGTTAACTTGTAGCCTATATCGATTGGTGCAAAAGCCAACCCCACTGGGTATACAGAGCTGCCCAGTTTTATAGCTTCAACAAACAAACAGAATTGAATAATAATTAGGCACATTACCTGTGGTACTTGGGTAGTTTTGCCACATCCAGTCTCCCCACATATAATCACCACTGAATGATGACTGACAACCTCCATAATCTCTTGCTCCATCATAATTATCGAAAGATTTTTTCTGCTTTCTTCAACATCCAGAGGTCTTGAAACATGAACTACAAAATTAGAGCCTAACTTGAGCCCATTCAAAATCCTTAGAAGTAACACTTGCTTGTGCACTTAGCTTTCCACTGTCCCCTTTAGAAACCTGGCAACCATGATTGTTTGATATGAAATGTGTTGGGTTTTCAGATCACTAAAATAAATATAAAGAAGTCTATCAAAAAAATAGAGTACACTATTCAAAAGAGTTTAAATTTAAAATTCCAAACCCATTTTTAACCCCAAAACATATTCTAAATATAGAGAGAGAGAGAGTCTAGACCCTTTGGTTCTCAGCCTACCCTTGATGCTAAATCGAAAAAAGATGGAAGAGGCTGCTTGGGAATGCATTCCTAGATGGTGGTATGATGTAGACATTGAAGAAAATAACTGACATTAATATGAAAACTTCCATTGACACATTTGGTCAAACTCTTGAATATCTAGGGTTTTTTATTAAAATTTTACTCATAAATTTAAAAAAAAACCACCACTGCAAGATCTTCTTAAACACTGAAGTATCAATCAAACACATGAGACATATTTTTGGTCATAAGACTGGGCAAAACCCCAACTCTGGGGAAAACCCTAGAAGAAGAAAATTTTATTAAGAGAAGTTTTCTGAAAAATTCAATACAATGAATTTTAATTTTTAAATTAACCCTCACTGACAGAATTTCACAAATCTGAAACAGCAGTATCTACCTCGAAATCTGTGCCAAAAGAACAGCTGTACAAACTTCCTACACGTGTTGTACGGAACTGTACAGCCTACTCTTCTCCCTGCCTCGATTTTTGAGCCCACACGTGCCTGAAAAAGACTATTGTACGGACTACAATTAATTGACAGTTGGATTTCTTGGGAAATGTGCTCACACGTTTCACTGTATGGTCTGCTACAAGTTGCTATATGGACTGTTTCAGATTGCCTTGGGAAGCGTGTCGTTGTACCTTCTCTTGAAAATCGTGCCAACTCTCTAAGGAAATTGCTCTCTCCCTTCACTTCTCTTCTTCCTCTCTCTTCATTAATGGTGTGTCTCATTTGTTGTCACGTCCCAAGAGGACACGATTTAACGACACTGCTATCATTTTATTGGGCAATCTAAGCCCCATGAACATAAACAATAAAATGCATTGAACATAAAACATTCATAGATGCATAATGCAATCTACAGCGGAAGCAAATACATTTCATTTCAAACCTTCATGATGTTCGTACTCATAAAACAAGCAACATTCATCCTGTACAAGCATTTAACATGTTCATGATAATTTACGAAGCAATTACAATTGCTTAGTTAAATACAAGAATACTTATCTTAAGAAGAAGCTTCCCTGCAACTAGCTATGTCGTTGCAACGTTCCACCCAACCATAGACCAGTGTGCTCCTTAATCTCTCAGCATCACTGCCACCCTCGAGCTGGGCATGATTTCCACAAGGAACCAGAGAACACAGACTTACCCACAGCAAGGCAAAACACCCACAGTCAATCCAATAACCACATCCAAACACAGTCATCCCATTAACAGATGCATTCTTGGCCTTACTCAGCCAAGCCCACACAGGGATGCACTACACAGCAAAATGCAAGTTCTGGGTATGGACCAAAAACGTCCTGGGAACCCAAAAATAAAAAATGACAAATGAGGAAACAACCCAAGTGACCAAATCATTTCGGAAAACGTTTGGTGGCTTCACAGAGGCAAAAATGACCTATGTTCACACCCAAATCGTGGGTCTACCTTCCCAGCCACTGGGCTTTACAAAAACGAGTTTCTAGCTTGGATAATAATGAAGAAAACGCAGAAATTTGGGAGGGAAACGCTCAGCAAATCCCAGCTGTGTGAGGAAAGGAAAAACACCCTCTCAAACCCCCAAAACGTAAATCTCTTCTACGTCTTCACTCAGCAATACCAAAAAAAAGTTTTCCCAGCTTCACATACACTCAGCGACCCCAAAAACGACTTCCCTGTTGGATACAATCATACACCAGGAACATAGAGAGGGGGGGGTGAATATGTGTGTGTAGTCTTTATTACTTTTTCAACTTTTATAATCAACAACTTATTCAATACTATGCATTATCACATTATCATTATATCATCATCAGCATTGTTATCATCATCATATCATCATCATCACATAGAAATCATAGCAACACAGTACACAATATTTTTACGTGGAAACCCAAGTCTTGGGGGGAAAACCGCGGAAGCCTTTTTAAAATAGTTTTCCAGAAATAACTAGAAGGAAGCAACAACCCCCTTGTTACAAAGACTTCAATTTTCCAGCTTCAACTGAAAGGAGGCTACGACCCCCTGATTTACAGGCTACGACCTGAAGGAAGCTGCCACTCCCTAGTTTTCTGGCTTCAACCGGAAGGAGGCTACGACCTCCTTTCCTTGCCCCGTCTTGCCACCCTGATATGAAGATAGAAACAGCTGACCCACAACCGCACTGATCCTGCGGACCTGTTACTCAACACTTGTGCTACACTGCACAACCTGTACCACACTGCACAACAACTGCCACTACTAGCCACTGCTCATTATCTGATCACTACTCATCAACCGATCATTGTCCACTGTATCACAATACTCATCAACATGTACAATCAACCTGTACCAATCAATCTGTTTCTCACATCAACCAACTCAGTCAATCTGAGTCTATACACCAAACTCAGTCCACTTGGGTCAAACCAACTGCTCATACAACTCATCCAATCTGAGTCAAACCAACTGCACATAAGGCAACTTGTGCCAATGTTTCTCAATTGTACCAAGATGTTTGTGTACCTGTGCCAAATCAATCATATATTTGTGTTAACCTAATCAAGTGCTTTGACAGTCAACCAACCCTTCTTACTTGGCCTAGTTCATCAAGTAAAAGACACATTTGAGCAACCGAGAGACTTTACATATTGTCAACCAAACTTTTCCAAACACACTCAGCTCAATGACACCATAACCAACCTCAATCACAGTCAAGGAATACTTGACAGTTAAACATGATATACTTCAACCAAATAATCTCAACCAATAAGATAAAAGACTTAACCAACTATGTCAAACTCAATCAATATCATAAACTCTTAGACACAAAAGGATTTTCCACTCTACTCAAATCAAGTCAACAAATCAAACAAATATCAAGCAAATAATCACTTACAACACTGTCAAAGGTTGTCATTAACAATCCAACTCCACTTAGGTCAAAGACACAATGATCAACACTTGTAAAACTTGTTTTCAAAGAAAACGTTTAGGTTGATCAAATAAATAGCTCACAATATCTAATACTTACATGTCAACTTCTCAGTCAATACTACACTTATACAACAATCAAGATAAACACCGAGATCTATCCAAGATAATCATCAAGATCTATATCAATATCATATCACATCAAGGTATATGCCAAGAAAAGCATCACCATAGCTTCCATAACATATTGAATGACCTTAAAGAGATATACCAATATATAGCCTCACATACTAAGATCAAAGATGAACTCTATCCATGAGAGACATGTGCCATTACAAGAGAAACCATGAAGCACGAACCATACCTTATTGAAGATAACAAGATGGAGAAAAAGTAGAAAACCCAAAAGAAACTCTATATCCTGTCATCACACAACCCTCGTAACAAGCCTTCTAACGAGCCAAAAAATTTGTAATTCCGATTTCATATGAGAAAGTTATTCCTATTTTAGTGAAGATGCCCATAAATTTTTCTGTCACACAATTTCGCACTTTTCTCCAAAATGTGCGAAATTCGTAAGAGAAGTGGTGATGAAAACATGAAATGCTTGATATTCTATTTATATGGGTTGTAGAGAAAAAATATTACCTTGAGCCGACATGCAATTCAAAATTACAAATAATTAAATTCTATTTTGTTTAGTCGGCTCACCCAAAAAGGTGGGGAACCCCAACTTCAAAAATTCACATCTCTTCAACTGTAAGGAGCCACGTGACGTGCCACCTACCGTTGGAAATGGAACGACAAGGGCTATCTCCCCATGATGGGTTTATTTGCAATCCCATGGTCCAATACCCTTAAAATCTTCAATTTGTTCAGGATGTCAAAGACCCCACACATGAGGGTGAAAAAGACCATACCACCAACTACAAGAGTTTTGAAGTCTTCTTCAACATATCAAGGCACGTCCATGGGCTCTACCTCCATCTAAATCCAAATATCCATATAACCACAAATAGGACCATAAATCATCATGGTTCAAGGTCTCCATATCATTAAAAACATATCCAATGGTTCCACTATATATCTTCATCACTATAAGAGTACCAACACCCCAAAAGAGGGGTACAAAGACCTCACTACTAGTTTGCAACACCTTATGGGCTTCATATGCATGATCATAAGGCTACTACATGGAAATGACCATATAGCGTCCAAGGGACATCAAAACATTTATGTGGGTTCAAGACTTAAACTTTCAAGCACACCAAGGACCCCATAAGAATGGGTTCCAATATACCACCATCAATGTGGGTTCCAACACCTAAGTCTCCATATGCAAGAGTATCAAGATCTAAGATTGTGGACTCAAGGACCTCACAAGAACTTAACAACCTCAAGACCATCCAATGCAAGCAACGGGATTCACCATCAACACATCAAATACTTTACACACATGAGCCACATCATCCATCCAACAACCAATCAAGAGACTAAGACAAGTACAAGCATAACAAGCAACACAAAGACTAGTAACCAAATATCAACCATGAGTAAGGAACTCGACAATGGACTCAAATGGGACCAAGATACAACTTAGGGGCACTTGAGCAAGTTAATGGGTAACCAGGGATTTTGTCATTGTTCCAAGGCCTCCAAGGGCTTCAAGCTTGGGCTTGGACAAGGTCAAAAGGGCTCCTCTTGCACAAAACAACCACAAACTAAACACTAACCCTCAGGGGCACCACAAGGGGCACCAAGGACTCAATATTTGGCATCACTGACAATACACTGTTGGCATCAATGACAAATTAATCAACCAACTGCACATACATTCAGCAAGACCCAAAACAAATTTCCAGTCATGGGAAAAATGGAAAAATCAACCAAAATCATGAAGGGAAAGGCACGGGAGCTCCCAAAAACATGAGAGAGAAAAACTGATGGATGAACAATAGGATAGGCATGCATTTCCCAGCATTTACTTTCCCAAGAAGTAAAAAACACGTTGTTCTAAAATGGATGCTCTACCCAATTCGAAATTGACCTCCATACCTTGCCCATTCCCATGCAATAACTAACTCAACCACTTTTGGATGACTGGGCACAAAAGACAAAATGGGTAGTTGACAGTTTTATGGGTTTTCGCTTTGACATTTGAATTTTTCCCATTGGCTCAAGGGTTTGAATATCCTCCCCCCATTCCTTGTGAAATCATGCCCCCATCTCTTTAATGTTGCATTGACATAGCTAGTTGTGGGTATTTTATTAATTGCATATTTACATGATGTCCAAATTATATGGTACCATCAGCATCAATTTTAATTGCCAAAACATAGAACCCTAAATCCATGGCGGGGCCTTTGCCTTGAGCTCTACACCATGATTTATTAACGCTATTTACATCATTTATAATTTAATGCAATTGGGGTTGAAACCGGGGTATTACATTTGTCATCTCTCTCTTTGTTTAATACTTTAAATTTGTAACTACTTATCTTAACCACCTAATCTAGGGTTGAAATTCATTTACAAAATCAAGGGCCATCATTTTAATGCACTCAATTTTAATAATTAATTCACTTTAATTATTAAGTAATCACTTAAGTGAGACCCATTCTATACAGTACAAAACATTACTTTATTTATATAAAACTCACTTAATACACAAATATGCAAAGGACAAAGTCTAAGTCCTCATCACACCCACACCAAAAATATGAGTGAAGTCCTTCAAAGTTATTTTTCAACACTCCCTCCTAACGAGGAAGGTCCACAACACTATCTCCATCTCTGACTCATGAAACAACTCCCTCCTGCTCTGGAATCTCTCTCAAATACAAGTGCTCCACACCATACTGGAACTCTGAAGCCTAAGCCTCATCCACCTGCTTATCAACATCGTCACTCGATTGGCCGAGTCTCCTGCAAATGCTCTGCAAAGAATCACTCTCCTCATCATAAACATGCACATTAGTTGCAACTCTCGCCTCATCCTCAGACTCTGATAGCTACCCACCTACTCCTGGACGTACAATGTGCCTTCTCAAAACATAGAGCTTGTCCTTGCGATCTCCTAACAGAATGATAGTACCAACTAGCTCATCTCTCCGATACATGAAAACATGACTAGATCTCACCATCATCCCATAACCTTCTATTGAGGCCTGGAAATTCGCAGGCAACAACAGCAAGGGATTCTCCCCGGTCAACGTTCCCAACTAGCCCGTTGACCGTTTGGTATAGGAAATCCATCCAGTTTGTGGTCCGGCTACCGTAGGTCAAGTAACAGAAACAAAAGGTTTTACTGGTTGCAACCTGGTCCACCATGTTTTTGTATTTTTTGACTTAATGTATGAGATGCATCTGCCTAACTAACAATGCAGGATGATTCGGATGCCGGGAGCAGTCACAACGTGATGCACAGGTTCTTACCTCTCGTCTTAGACTCACCTGTATCTAAATCACATATGCAGCAACGAAATGAACTAACTATCTATCTATCTACCTATCCCCGGGGAGCCAGATTGTAAATTATTTGTGAGTAATGTGTATTGTACATGCAATATAAAGAGAAACTACAATTAGCTGATATTTCTTTCCACAATGCATGAACGATTACAGTGTGCTCTTTACAGTGTTCAGCCACTTTGCCTTGAGTATCATTCCTGTGGAAGGGCATTTCGCCAAAATGAAATCTTTTCAGTTCTTCTACAAATTCATCGGCCTTCTTCACTTTGGTGAACTTGTAGCTTCCTAGCTTGAAGGGCAAAGGGGGATAGGCTGTCTTCTTGTGCTCAAACAGAAAGCTGCCTATTCCATCCAGGAACACTTGTCTGACTGCCTCCTTGTGAATAATGTAATCAGTTGCGTATTTAGGCAGCAGGGAAGGTGCTCTCGAACCTCCAAACATCCTGAAGTACAGGCCATTTTCAGTCAAATAGTAGTCTGCATACTCCGCTATTACTTGCAAGGCCTCCTCCGACATACAATCACACTCCTTCAGGAAAATGAGTGTGTATAGAGGCATAAGGAAGTGTTCACAGACTTCTCTGTAATAGCTGTGATATTTATGTGCCCACAATGGTTTATAAGCAGCATAAACATGCATTCTTTCCCTGTCCCAGATGCAGCTGAGACCAGGGAAAGACTGGTTGCATAGTATACAGTCTATCAATATGGAATTCATATAGAATTCCGATCTCTTCTGGTGTACTCCTCCCAAAGCCGAAGCCAAGCAAGCGGAAAGACTATTGGATACGATGTTGGCCCAGTTGAAAATTGTCCCCTGGGTTGCAACATGAAAAATGATTGGGATCCATTTTAACTTGAAGAGTCTACCATGTGCCCTTCCAAAAATCCGGTTCAGCATTAAAGCTATGAACCTGTAGGGAGCCCTTAAGCTAGCTGTATCGTAATCACCTGCTGGTCTGTATTTGTAATGTTTTCCTTGCAACATCATCCTTTTAAATGTCTCCACCAGATCCATTCTAATGTTGTTTAGCCAGTCATCAGATAAAAAGACTTGGGCTTCTGGCAGGTGATAAGCCAGAGCTACATATCCAGGGCTATATGCAGCATAGCCCTGTTTGTTAACATCCTCCAGAATCATTGTTGTGACATCCGCCCGAGGCATAATCCATCTGATTACTTCAGAGCACGGGAACAGCTCTGGTCTGGTGGCGATCTTCATCAGGGAAGATCTTTCTATGTTGGCATATAAGGATTCTTCTTCTAAGCCCATGTCAGGAACCTCTCTCGGGTGATCAATCTATAAACTTCCCCCCACTGATATTCAAGTTCAATGCCAGAAATGCACTTCATGTCCTCGTATATGTATTCTGTCTTAGTGACAATTTCTACTTCTGGATCTTCTTCGACCACAGGGGCCTTCTTCTTTTGTCTCTTTGACATGGTGAGATCTTCCTACCACAAAATTGTGACATGAAGCCATTTTGACTGAATGACAAACTTTTTTACATCAATGGGCAGTGTATCATTTCTTCTATGTTTTAACATGACAGCATTCAGTCAATAAAGCAAATATATGCATGTATAGCCTGAAATGGCCTAACTACAGAACTATTAAAACCCGATGTGTAGTGACTTAGTTTATGTTTAGCATGATGAAAATACAGTCATATACAGTAGAATATGCAATCTACCACTGCTGTAGGCTATTAAACACTTCTAACCATGTAATCGAGCGGGGAAACATTTATATTACATGAGAAAAATTCCCATTCTCTACGGGTGCCATTGTTATTTCGCTGCGCAGGACAGACAAGGGACAAAACCCCTACAATCCTTTTCAACGGCACTTTCAAACGGATTTCCCGTGCAATCTAATGGTCAACAGCCTAAATGCAATGGCACATCCCTTCCCCCTTCGTCTCGGATTCAAAACAAAAACCAACGGTGCGCGGAATGGCACGGCGAAACGCTTGCTATTCGAAGGTGCGGGTAATATGAAATCCACACAAGAAGGGGAAAACTACCAAATGCCACAGAAAAACCAACAAAAACTCTCCCCTACTAAAATCATCATCGCCCGGGTCAGTTTGGTACAGACGGCGTAACGGTCGTCTGCACCAAACCCTATTTACTACGCGCAAGGCTGCGAAAGGTCACGGGCAAAACTACTCTGTGGGTTAAAAGCGTCCCCCGACCGCGAACAATCAGACCCCCAAAACTCTTCAATATATAGGTGCAATCACGGGGGAAGAGAAACGGCCACGACAAACCTAACCGCAGCAAATATCAATCCAATGCCTCGAACGGAACAGGGTAGGGTAACAAAGGGCCTACCTGGCACTGATGTGTAACCGACGAGTAAGGCGGGACGAAGACAATTGGGCTTCCACAGCTACCACCTAGACGCGGGTACCGGTGATGGGGTCCGAACAAAATTCGAGCGACTGACAGCACGATGGCGACAGAGCACGGCAGTTGAAAATACCAATAGAATAATCCAACATGTCCCCCTTACCTTATATATATATATATATATATATACATACGGTCAACTCCGGCAGCGGGGGAAAAAACTTAAAAAGTCGGACGTCGGAGACATTTGGATCGGCAGCCGAAAGTGTATCTCTTTCCGCAACGGCAGAAGACCAAACCCTCGATCCATCCGCAATGACGGAGATAACCGGGTAACAAATACCATGCGTCGGACTTCTAACATCGGAATCGAAAGTGGAACCGCAGCCGCAACAGCGGATATCAAAAGGGTATCGCGCCCTGCCATAGAACGCTTCAATCGGAAGAGAAACCGCTAGGGATCAGCAAGGTTAATCTTTCTTTTATCCGCAACGGCGGGAGAGTAAAGCATGCGACCTCCCGCAACGTCGGAGCCAAAATGACTTACGAAACGGAGCAAAAAAGCTTTCCACAGCCGCAATGGCGAAAGCTCAGGACTTACGAACGCTAAAGGACTGATCGGAAGAGGAAGCAGTTTCCTTCCGCAATAGCGGAAGAAAGAAACGATAAAAGTTCTGATGCAAAACCAAGATTCAGCCAAGGTAAAAACGAATAAATCGGAAAGACAGTCGAAGTCCAAAAATCGAATGCCCATCCGCAACGGCGGAAGCTAACAGCAAACACCTTCCTCAACAACGGAGAAAGAAAATATAAACAGCTCCGATGTAAAACCCAAAAGTCAGCCGAGCGGGAAATGAAATAGTTAAGCAATGATCGGGAGAGGAAGTGGTTTGCCGTCCGCAACGGCGGAGATAGAAATGACAAATTCCTTCGACGGAAACCAAAAGATCGACTGATGAGAAAACCAATGGATCGGAAGGAAAATCAAAGACAAAACCAATTATCCATCCACAACAGCGGAAAACCAGACCGCAGATCCGTCCGCAACGGTGGAAAACCAAACCAGATACTTCCGATTCAGGTATGCTTCAAATGCATTCAAAGGCAGCGAGAAAGCTTGATCATACAGTGGATTACTTCAAGTGCTAAAAGGAGAAACCAAACAAGTGGTAAATCAATTTAATCCTCTTGAGAAATCATTACTAGACCAACTCAATGAAGAAAATTGAACTAATCCAAGCAAAAGGAGGGTCCTAAAATTTTTGGAATTTTGGGAAATGGTTGCAGCTGCAACAATTGGCGACTACCTGGTGAACCCCAAATTTCTGAATTAACTCCTTCCCAGGGAAAGACGGTCTAAATAAAAGTTGAAATCTCCTAGATGTTGTATCCCTGGACTGGCCAGCCTATGCATTTAAATCATTGAGAAGTAGTCCATTCTTTGGGAAATGGTAACGTCAGAATATTTCAAGTCTGAGTAACTCTTTTGAGGCCTAATAAATGAGGTTTATTTTACCTGTCCTTAGGTAGCTTCAGGATTGGACACCACATGATTGTAACAGATAGTAAACAGCATTATCCTTTTGTTCCTCATTCCCATGCCATTTGCACTTTTGTGCCATTTGAACTTTAGTTCTTGTGAGTCCTCCATTTTCCTTTCTTTCTGAATTTTATTCAGGCTCCTCTATCCCATAGTGCCCTTTTGTGTGAGAGAAGCATTGGCTTTTCATCTCACGGACGGAGAGGAGCTTTTGGCAATTTGAAATTTATGCTTTTGATGCTTTGCTTTGATGTGTCTTGTTTCTTTCAGGAGTTTTGACTCTTGATAGCTTTTAGCTTTTCTGAAATTATGGCATGGGCTCATTTATATATGATATACTGTTTACCCTGCTTCCTTTCTGTGGGTCTTTCGCTGTCACCCCCTTGGACATTTAAGATGTGAAATGGATGGAGCCTCGAAATAGTATTCCAGACCTGTTTCACTTCTGAGTTATTTACAGAGGTTAAGTAAGACTTCAATGAATGCATGGCCAGTTAGGGACACTGCTACTAGGAGACATTCTATACTTTAAAGCACAGTCTGTTGCTCAAGTTTTTTGTTAATAAAGAACCCTGATGTTTCCATTGCAACCAAGAGTTTGCCTCTTTATTCAAAACCAAAAGAACAACTAATAAAGCAGAAAAATAAAATAGCATCAAATCACACAATCAAAAGAAGACAACATCAAAGTCTTATTAAAGAAAACAAATCAATTTATTTATGTACACAGCAAAAGAAAAGAGAAAAATTTGCCCACCCTTAAGAATCTTCAATCAAACAAGTTAAGGGGTGGGCTGGATTATAGACATAAGATATCTATCCATGGTCTAGCTGGGCTATTTTTGCAATTGAACACATGTCTACAATCCTACATTCATCTTCATCATCCTGAGGAAGTTGAAGAAGCTCAGGCTGATAGTTAATCTTAGAACTGGCCTTTCTTGAGGTATGATGTCTTGGTTTAAGCTCAGTCAGATAATTTCCCAGGACAGAATCAGTAGAATCATTACCCTCTCCCAGTTTAGTGACGATATGCTTCATGTAAGGCTCTCTCAAAATCTTAATCTTATTTGGGGTACCCGCGAGAGGCAACAATAAATGAGACCAATCTGAAGCAAAATAGCCTTTTAACCTGGCAGACCAATCTTTGTTGAGAATAAGCCCATATCCACTAGGTATGTCAGCCACCGTGATGTCAATAAATTGACAAATCTTGTTGTTTGCAAACAAGCGAATGAGGACATTTTTCATTTATCCCACTACTTTAACACCTGTGCTGTCTAATTGCGTTACCTCACAAAATGTGGACTCTGGCTGTCCATTAATCTTTTTGCAAATCTCCAGTGGCATGACATTCACCGCTGATCCAGAATCTACTAAGCAATTATGCACATTATGATTCAGCATTTGTAGGGTCAAAAGAAAAGGTGGGGTATCATCTTTCTCTTGCCAACCTGGTTCTATGTCTTCTTCTCCTGGTTGGTTTTGAGTAGGTATATCCTCTTCAAGCTCTCCCATTTCATTAGTGTTTCCCCCATTAACACCTACCTGTTCTTCTACAGTTTTGACAGGTTCACCAATTGGTTTGGTTTCCTGGTTTACCGTAGTGACTTCAGGTGTTTTATTCTTAACATTCACATCTTCCTGTCTCATGACATTCTTTTGCAGTCTTTTGATCTTCGAAATTGTTAAATCCATGTCCTCTGTTGATGTAGGTGTGCATTCAGTTTTGGGAGCGCTCTCTTCAGTGTCAAACAGTGAGATACCATTCCATGAAAACATAGTGTCATTATCTTGTTTCTCCATAGTCTGGTTTTCCTTTTCCTCTTGGCCACTGTCCTTGGTTAATTTAGAATCTAGCAGCTGATTCATGACCAATGTCATTGAATTCAACCATTTAGGGCACTTCTTTTATGAATGAGGTTGTTGGTGAAAAGTGCAGAAATTATCACCCCCTACTTCTGTTATATTTACTGATGGTAAATTTGGTGGAGGTATTTTCCATTGGCTGCTATCTTCTCTTTTTTGGTAGTAGGGTTTGTGAGTTTTCTGAGCTTCCCTCCCTTTCTCCAGATCTATTATTTTGTTGGATAGACTCTGCATCATTTTCAACATTCCTTGATAATCATGTGATTGTTCCTCTTTAGGTCTAGATAGCAATAACGTTCTTCTATTGGTAGTTTTCTCTCCAGGTAAATCAGGATAATCTTCTACACTTTCCCTTTCAGCCTCTACTCTTTCTGCCTCTTCATAAGTCTCTACCAATGTAGGTTTGGCTTTCATCTTGGCAAACATGGCCAACTCAGGTCCTAGGGATGAGGTATAATATTCAATTAAGACTTTGTCTGAGGGTCTGTCATCTTCAAAAAAGTTCTTTAGGTATATTGAAAATCTTTGAGTGAAACTACGTACCTTCTCATTCTTCTCTTTCCTTAACAAACCAAGACCTTTCATCAATGAGGCATGTGTTTTTTGGGCTGTGTATTTACTTCTGAAAACCCTTTCGAAGGTGTCCCAATTAGGAATAGAGTTTGCAGGTAGAGCAAAATACCATGAAGCAGCTACCCTTTCAAGGTATGAGGAAATAATCTACAGGCAACATCTTCGTACTCCCCAGCCCTTAAACCTTCTACCGCCAAATAGAAACTTTGTAAGTGGTCATCTACAGCAATCCTTTCCTCAGGGTCAAACTTAGGCAGCAGCTTATCAAAAGCTTGAGGTAAGTTATGCAATGGAGGTGTGAGGTTCAAAGGGGTTCTAGCTTTCCATGCCGGCAGAGGGTTGGGATGATTTGCATTTATGCCAGCCTTCGGCACAGGTCCAAGAACAAAGTATGAGTAAAGAACAACATAGGGTGAGAACAGGATTTCTTACTTCAAAGGTATAACCGGAACCTGTAAGTACTTGGGTCAGGTTGAAAGCCTCAAAACATCTGCTGGTAAGGTAATCTTGGGAAATATGTTCCACGGCCAGCCATGCACTGGCGGCCCTCCTTCTAGCGCCAGAACTGTTGAGGCCTGGAAATTTGCAGGCAACAACAGCAAGGGATTCTCCCTGGTCAACGTTCCCAACTAGCCCGTTGACCGTTTGGTATAGGGAATCCGTCCGGTTTGCGATCCGACTACCGTAGGTCAAGTAACAGAAACAAAAGGTTTTACCGGTTGCGGCCCGGTCCACCGTGTTTTTGTATTTTTTTACTTAATGTATGAGATGCATATGCCTAACTAACAATGCAGGATGATTCGGATGCCGAGAGTAGTCACAACGTGATGCGCAGGTTCTTACCTCTCGTCTTAGACTCACCTGCATCTAAATCACATATGCAACAACGAAATGAACTAACTATCTATCTATCTACCTATCCCCGGGGAGCCAGATAGTAAATTATTTGTGAGTAATGTGTATTGTACATGCAATATAAAGAGAAACTATAGTTAGCTGATATTTCTTTCCACAATGCATGAATGATTAAAGATATTTCAACAACTAGATAGCCAATTGTTTTGTGAACCGCATACATTACTCATGGTGGTCATTCCACAAAATAAACCAGAAATCATTTAAACAAGAACATAATTTCAAAGAGCTAGAACGATCTCATGGTTAATGGACAAAAAGCTGGAAAACAAAATAGTTCATCTTTCAGCCATCCACAACATAACAATGTGGACATCCCACCGATCTTTCTCCAACAGGAAAAACATATTTCTTTTTTGCAAAGAGAAATAGTTCTTCTTACAATATCGCTTTTTAGTCTCACTGAGAAAAATCCCTTTTTCCCTCTAAGTCTTTCACATTTATACAAAAGGGTTAGACTGTTGGGCTGCCCAAAGTGACCTTTGGGCTTCCCAACCCCTCGTTTCCCAACGTTCTACTTTTCTTAAATGTTTTACAAAAATAGTTACAAATTACAATAATGACCAATCCTTCATGAGGAGGGTCCCACTTGGGCATCTAGAAACTTTTTCCATGCCGCAGCATCAGAGGCAATGTCCTCAAATGCGCAGGGTTCCAAAAACTGAATGTTGATTTCAAATTTTTCAGCCTGGTTCTTTATAGCCTCGACTCTAGCTGCGCTCAACCGAAGCTGGTCTTCCAAAAGCTGCACACTAACTCCTGAATGGCCTACTTCGCTTCTCAGAATCTAGTCATCAATGGCCTTAATGTGTTGCATTCTTGCTTCTTCATTCTGATGTCTTTTCTGCAATATCTCCACAAATGAATTGTGGTCTAGAAAATCATCCAGCCTCTGCTCGGCTTCTACCTGGCACCGGTTGTATGTAATGAGGACTCTCTTGAAAAATTCCGCGCAGGCTCCCTTTGTCTTCTTGACTGCTTTCTTGAAATCCTCTGCGGTGTTAATAGCAAATTCTATTAAGTCGTAATTCCGCTTGAGGGCTTGTTTATCTTTTGATGGCAGCTTTGCTGGAGTTTCTTCATTGCTTTCCAGCCTCGCCATTCTTGCAGTCAGGACCTCGAGGACGTCCTGAGATTTGTCCACAAAGTAAGATGCAGTTTCCAAGATCTCTTCTAATCGGCCATCGATCTGCAGCACTCTACATCTCTCTTCTTCAACAGCAGTCTGTAACTGCAGCATCTTGGATTCTGGGCCAAGACATGCTCTTTGAATGGCTAGAGGTTAACCTGCTGCTCCCTTGCTTCCTCCAGAGCAGCTGTCAGAGAAGAAATATGCTCTTGATGTTTCTCTTTCTGCTCTTGGGTGTGCATCTCACTGGCCTGTAAGATAATCTTTTGCTGCTCTTCTAGCTCTTCCACCTTCTCCTGCAGCCGTTCCTTTTCTATCTTCAGTTCTTGATATTCTTTCTGTATTTTCTCCAGGGATTCTTGTGTTGTTTCTCTGACCTTCCTTTCTACTTGGAGGGCCTGCAATTCAGCCTTAGAAGCCTTTATCTCGCTCTGCATGTCTTCATACGTCTGCTTCAGCCTATTTCCTTCCTCTCTTTCTTTCCTCAATGTATTTTTCAACTGAGCAGAGGACTTCTTGGACTGCTCCAAGTCAGTTATTACCTTGTCCATGTTATCTTCTGAGGCGTGGATTAGTGCAGTCCCGACTCTCAGAGTGAGTCTTGGATCTTGGTCTGTTCCTAACATAACAGCCGTATCCGTGATCATTTTACCAGGCATATCTCCTGTTTCAACCCTCTTTTGTGTTCTCTTTATGATCCTCTTTGTAGCCCTGTCATAAAACACAGTGTTAAAATCAGGGATTTCTTCTCCCTTTTTCTGCACGAAGGGGACCAAATTCAGTGTGGGGACCATGGGTGTGCTGGCAGTAGGCATTTGTGGGTCCTGAACCTCGGGGTTCTCCACGTCCTGGGTCTACCCTGTAGCTGTTTCAGAAGCTGACTACTCTGTCTGTGTCAACTTTAGCCTTTCAGCTTCTTGCTTTTGAAGCTCCTCATCCAGCTTTCTTTTCTTTTCTTCTTCTTCCTTCTTAGCTGCTTCTTTTGCTTTCTCAGCTGCTTCCTGAGCAGCTCTTTTTTTCGCTTCTTCTTCTGTATGCAGCCATCCTGCAGCTTCTTGTGCCAACCTCTGAGCTTCTTCATTTCTTCTTTTGGCTTCTTCCTCAGCCTTAGCCTGTTCATCCCCCTTCCCACCTTTGGTGGTGATCTTCTTCTTGAATCTTCTCCTCAGTGCTGTCATGTTCAGGGCACTTCGGAAGACAGATTCTTCCCTATCAAAATGGTGGGTATACTCAAAATGCACATTGTGCTCTTTACAGTGTTCAACCACTTTTCCTTGAGTATCATTCCTGCGGAAGGGCATTTCGCCAAAATGAAATCTTTCCAGTTCTTCTACCAATTCATCGGCCTTCTTCACTTTGGTGAACTTGTAGCTTCCTAGCTTGAAGGGCAAAGGGGGATAGGCTGTCTTCTTGTGCTCAAACAGAAAGCTGTCTATTCCATCCAGGAACACTTGTCTGACTGCCTCCTTGTGAATAATGTAATCAGTTGCGTATTTAGGCAGCATGGAAGGTGCTCTTGAACCTCCAAACATCCTGAAGTACAGGCCATTTTTAGTCAAATAGTAGTCTGCATACTCCGCTATTACTTGCAAGGCCTCCTCCGACATACAATCACACTCCTTCAGGAAAATGAGTGTGTATAGAGGCATAAGGAAGTGTTCACAGAATTCTCTATAATGGCTGTGATATTTATGTGCCCACAATGGTTTATAAGCAGCATAAACAGGCATTCTTTCCCTATCCCAGATGCACCTGAGACCAGGGAAAGGCTGGTTGCATAGTATACAGTCTATCAGTATGGAATTCATATAGAATTCCGATCTCTTCTGGTGTACTCCTCCCAAAGCCGAAGCCAAGCAAGCGGAAAGACTATTGGATACGATGTTGTCCCAGTTGAAAATTGTCCCCTGGGTTGCAACATGAAAAATGATTGGGATCCATTCTAACTTGAAGAGTCTACCATGTGCCCTTCCAAAAATCCGGTTCAACATTAAATCTATGAACCTGTAGGGAGCCCTTAAGCTAGCTGTATCGTAATCACCTGCTGGTCTGTATCTGTAATGTTTTCCTTGCAACATCATCCTTTTAAATGTCTCCACCAGATCCATTCTAATGTTGTTTAGCCAGTCATCAGATAAAAAGACTTGGGCTTCTGGCAGGTGATAAGCCAGAGATACATATCCAGGGCTATATGCAGCATAGCCCTGTTTGTTAACATCCTCCAGAATCATTGTTGTGACATCTGCCCGAGGCAGAATCCATCCGATTACTTCAGAGCACGGGAATAGCTTTGGTCTGGTGGTGATCTTCATCAGGGAAGATCTTTCTATGTTGGCATATAAGGATTCTTCTTCTAAGCCCATGTCAGGAACCTCCCTTCGGGTGATCAATCTGTAAACTTCCCCCCACTGATATTCAGGTTCAACGCCAGAAATGCACTTCGTGTCCTCGTATATGTATTCTGTCTTAGTGACAATTTCTACTTCTGGATCTTCTTCGACCACAGGGGCCTTCTTCTTTTGTCTCTTTGACATGGTGAGCTCTTCCTGCCACAAAATTGTAACATGAAGCCATTTTGGCTGAGTGAAAAACTTGTTTACATCAATGGGCAGTGTATCATTTCTTCTATGTTTTAACATGACAGCAATCAATCAATAAAGCAAATATATGCATGTATAGCTTGAAATGGCCTAACTACAGAACTATTAAAACCCGATGTGTAGTGACTTAGTTTATGTTTAGCATGATGAAAATACAGTCATATATAGTAGAATATGCAATCTACCACTGCTGTAGGCTATTAAACACTTCTAACCATATAATCAAGCGGGGAAACATTTATATTGCATGAGGAAAATTCCCATTCTCTACGGGCGCCATTGTTATTTCGCTGCACAGGACAGACAAGGGACAAAACCCCTGCAATCCTTTTCAACGGCACTTTCAAACGGATTGCCCGTGCAATCTAATGGTCAACAACCTAAATGCAATGGCACATCCCTTCCCCCTCCGGCTCAGATTCAAAACAAAAACCAACGGTGCGCGGAATGGCACGATGAAACGCTTGCTATTCGAAGGTGCGGGTAATATGAAATCCACACAAGAAGGGGAAAACTACCAAATGCCACAGAAAAACCAACAAAAACTCTCCCCTACTAAAATCATCATCGCCCGGGGCAGTTTGGTGCAGACAGCGTAACGGCCGTCTGCGCCAAACCCTTTTTACTACGCGCAAGGCTGCGAAAGGTCGTGGGCAAAACTACTCCGTGGGTTAAAAGCGTCCCCCGACCGCGAACAGTAAGACCCCCAAGACTCTTCAATATATAGGTGCAATCACGGGGGAAGAGAAATGGTCATGAAAAACCTAACCGCAGCAAATATCAATCCAATGCCTCGAACGGAACAGGGTAGGGTAACAAAGGGCCTACCTGGAACTGATGTGTAACCGGCGAGTAAGGCGGGACAAAGACAATTGGGCTTCCACAGCTGCCACCTGGACGCAGGTACCGGCGATGGGGTCCGAACAAACTTCGAGTGACCGACAGCACGATGGC
Source organism: Pseudotsuga menziesii (assembly GCA_001517045.1). NCBI lineage: Eukaryota > Viridiplantae > Streptophyta > Pinopsida > Pinales > Pinaceae > Pseudotsuga > Pseudotsuga menziesii. Next base: position 45,797 of record LPNX010560298.1, read on the forward strand.
AACAGAGCACGGCAGTTGAAAATACCAATAGAATAATCCAACATGTCCCCCTTACCTTATATATATATATACATACGGTCAACTCTCGCGGCGAGGGAAAAAACTTAAAAAGTCGGACGTCGAAGACATTTGATCGGCAGCCGAAAGTGTATCTCTTTCCGCAACGACGGAAGACCAAACCCTCGATCCATCCACAACGGCGGAGATAACCGGGTAACAAATACCATGCGTCGGACTTCTAACATCGGAACCGAATGTGGAACCGCAGCCGCAACAACGGATATCAAAAGGGTATCGCACCCTGCCATACAACGCTTCAATCGGAAGAGAAACCACTAGGGATCGACAAGGTTAATCTTTCTTTTATCCACAACGGTGGGAGAGTAAAGTGTGCGACCTCCCGCAACGTCGGAGCCAAAATGACTTACGAAATGGAGCAAAAAATCTTTCCGCAGCCGCAACGGTGGAAGCTCAGGACTTACGAACGCTAAAGGACTGATTGGAAGAGGAAGTAGTTTCCTTCCGCAACGGCGGAAGAAAGAAATGATAAAAGTTTCGATGCAAAACCAAGATTCAGCCGAGGTAAAAACAAATAAATCGGAAAGAAAGTCGAAGTCCAAAAACCGAATGCCCATCTGCAACGACGGAAGCTAACAGCAAACACCTTTCGCAACAGCGGAGAAAGAAAATATAAACAGCTCCGATGTAAAACCCAAAAGTCAGCCGAGCGGGAAACGAAACAGTTAAGCAATGATCGGGAGAGGAAGTGGTTTGCCATCCGCAACGACGGAGATAGAAATGACAAATTCCTTCGACGGAAACCAAAAGATCGACCGATGAGAAAACCAATGGATCGGAAGGAAAATCAAAGACAAAACCAATGATCCATCCTCAACGGCGGAAAACTAGACCGCAGATCCGTCCGCAACGGTGGAAAACCAAACCAAATACTTCTGATTCATGCATGCTTCAAATGCATTCAAAGGCAACGAGAAAGCTTGATCATACAGTGGATTACTTCAAGTGCTAAAAGGAGAAACCAAACAAGTGGTAAATCAATTTAATCCTCTTGAGAAATCATTACTAGACCAACTCAACGAAGAAAATTGAACTAATCCAAGCAAAAGGAGGGTCCTAAAATTTTTGGAATTTTGGGAAATTGTTGCAGCTGCAACACCTTCATCCTCAAAGGATGACACCAAGAGTTTTCAAACTCTCATCCCAAGAACAAAGAGCACTCCGTGTATCTCTAAGACCTCACCAAGGTCTGGTTGGAACCTGATTGTTCCAACCCCTTGTATCGCCACCTGTGGACTATTTATATATGTCTGAACATAGTGTCCTCGTCCCAATTCCATGATAATCTAAAAGATATCATAGATTCCAATCATGTGTCTGGTTGCTCCACTGTCAACAACCTAGACATTCTAAAAAATGGATCTCCCTATACTGGAATTAATAGAGACAAGAGAAAACTCTTGCTCAAACTTTGATGCATAGTATTATATTGCTGTAGACGCTGCCATATCTCTCTCTGTCTTGTCTTTCTTCTTCTCAGGACATTTAGAGGCATAATGTCGTATCTGACCACACTAATAACATCTGACCTCACTGATGTCTTTCTTCTTTTTGTTAGCTTTTGTTGCAAGTGCCACGTTCTGCTCCACTTCTTCACTGACCTGACTACCCTGAGACCCCTCTTGGATCTCCTCCTGAGTAAAGTCATCCCACAATTTGGACCAATTGGGAAGCTTCTCTCTACCTACAATGAACTTCACAAAGACGTCCCACTTCTTGGTGAAACCCTTCAGAGCTATGCTCACCAATTCTAAATCAGGAACAATCTCTCCCAGAGCTGCTAACTCATCCTTGACTTGCACCACATGATTTAAGTAGGAGGGCACATCCTCATCCTTGTTCATCTTGACATTGTGTAGCTTGTCCTTCAGTGCCATCTTGCAGTTCTCGTTCTTGACTTCAAATAATTGGTTCAATGTATCCCACATTTTTTTAGTTGTTTTCTTTTCTACTAAATGTGGGATAAGATGATGTTTTACTCCATCTAGGATCACTCTCTGGGCTCTGGCTTCAAGGGCTTCAAACTCTTCTAGTTCATCCTTGTCTGTAGGTTTCGTCATCTTAGTGTTTACAAAACTCCATATTTTCCATTCTTTTAACACGTCGGTAATCCTTCCTTTCCATGGGATGTAGTTGGATACTCCATCCAGGCCATCCTCATACCATATGCTCATCATTGGAAACAACTTACAACATATATTAACTAAACGACAACACAACTTCTTTTAATTGTGAATCACAATATTGAACCCTACTTCAGTACCGCTCTTATACCATGAAGAAAATAATTGACATTAATATGAAAACTTCCATTTACACATTCTGTCAAACACTTGAATATCTAGGGTTTTTTATTAAAATTTTACTCATAAATTTAAAATAAAAACCACCACTTCAAGATCTTCTTAAACACTGAAGTATCAATCAAACACATGAGACACAGATATTTTTGGTCATAAGACCGGGCAAAACCCCAACTCTGGGAAAAACCCTAGAAGAAGAAAATTTTATTAAGAGAAGTTTTCTGAAAAATTCAATACAATGAATTTTAAATTAACCCTCACTAACAAAATTTCACAAATTTGAAACATCAGTATCTACCTCGAAATCTGTGCCAAAAGAATAGTTGTACAAACTTCCCACACATGTTGTACAAAACTGTATGACCTACTCTTCTCCCTGCCTCGATTTTTGAGCCCACACATGCCTAAAAAGGTCTGTTGTACGGCCTGCAATCAATTGATAGTCACCTTTCTTGGGAAATTTGCCCACACGTGTGACTGTACGGTCTACTACACATTGTACGTACTGTTTTAGACTGCCTTGGGAAGCATTTTGTTGTACCTTCTCTTGGAAATAGTGCCAACTATTTAGGGAAACCTCTCTCTCTCTTCACTTCTCTTTTTCCTCTCTCTTCATTAATGGTGTGTCTCATTTGTCCTCTCTCTCTTTGTTTTATACTTTAAATTTGTAACTACTTATCTTAACCACCTAATCTAGGGTTGAGATTCATTTACAAAGTCGAGGGCCATCATTTAATGCACTCACTTTTAATTATTAATTCAGTTTAATTATTAAATAATCACTTAATTGAGACCCATTCTATAAAGTACAAAACATTACTTTATTTATATAAAACTCACTTAATACATAAATATACAAAGGACAAAGTCTAAGTCCTCCTCATCACACCCACACCAAAAATATGAGTGAAGGCCTTCAGAGTTGTTTTTCAACAGACATACCTTTCAATGCTACTAATTTTGCATATTATCAACCTATATTATATGTTGTAGCTTCATGTGGTGCGGGATTCAAAGGCCCTAGTTTTTCATAATATCAAGGGGGCATTTTCACAAAATGCGGTCCAAAGAAAAGATGAATACCTAGTACATATCAAGTCATGGAGTAAAACATGGTGCATAATCTTATCTGATGGATGAACTGATGGAAGATCTTGCACCATTCTCAATTTTCTAATTGCTCACCTAAAAGGAACCATGTTTTTGAAATCCGTGGATGCATCTGATCAGGTGAAGGATGCACAAATATTATTTCATCTTTTGGATGAAGTAGTTGTGGAGGTGGAGGTGAAAAAAATTGTAAAGGTGATCAACATTTCACCTAGTGCAGTAGATGTTATTCAAAGTGGAAAAAAGTAATGTTGGAGAGCTAACAGCCCATTGGATACAACTCAATAGTAGCTTAATTAAGGCCTTGAAGATCATGATTTCCGGGATGAATAAATTGAGAGATCCCTTGCTCCCATTGTGATATCTGATGTAGGTTACTTTTACACCTCAAGGCTATTGTTACTAATTGATGAATTACTAAAAGAGGTTAAGGACTAGAAAGTAAAACAGAAAGAGGCCACAAATCAAGTGGCTAGTGCACATATGGTTTGGCCAACAAGAAGAAAGATTACCTGAAGAAACATACAAAAAAGAAAGATAATGCATCAAAGAAAGTAATAAAGTTAAAAGATGAGTTGGCACTAGATAGAGAATAAAAGCATGCTTCGAAAACCAAATATTAGGAAAATTTAAAACAAGCCAAGTTGCACACAAATCTCCATGCAATCAAAATAACCATGTGGGGTTCTATTGTCAATGATGCACCAAAAACAAAAAGCACCTAAAATGTGACATGAAGTTTTAGGGTCTCCACATGCAAGTTAGACAGTACTTAGAAGATGTTTATGTAAGGTTTGTCGTTACACCAAAACCTTCAAATTTTGATCCCGGTGTGTTGATTAGTCCACGTTATATTCCGAGGAGCGGCGGTTATTCAACAAATACTCCAACACCCCCCCTCTGTCGTAACTCGGGGGAATTGAACTTGGGACATGAGATCCGTTACCATGTAAGGTTTGTTGTTACACCAAAACCTACATATTTTGTTAAACATTTGAACCAAGCACATAGTCCCATGATCCCAGTCGGTGGTTAGTCCACATTATATTCAGAGGTGTGGTAGTTAATCAATCGATACTCCAACAATTTAGAAGGATGTGGAGTATAAAGCCCAAGTGCCCCTGCAGTAAGAAAGGTTCTAAATAAGATCTCAACATGAGATCTTGACCTTATGGGAATGAAATATCTAACATATATCTCCAAGGAAGTCGATGTCCATAACTTCATACTAGAAAATGTCAAAATTGAACCATAGCCAATGAAAAAGCCACAACAACGCACACCCACATCAATAATTTGATTGATGATGCCACATGGATAGTATCCTATGGTAAGCTCTAACCTTGGAATATGTTACCCCTTGGGTTTTTGCATGCTTTCATAGGAATCAATGCCAAAGCATAATGTGTAGGAGCACCTTCCTAGACCACTCTAGGTATTCAAGCTAGTTCTTGGGATAGACAAGGGGTTACCCTCAACTTATCCTAATGATGTGTATCAATCAAAATCAGAATAGTTTATTTGCACCAAGGTTATTACTTAGAATAAAGTTCTCTAAAAGAGATCTTAAGTACGGCCTTTCCTGTATAGTGATTTGAAAGGTCCTGATCTCTACTTAGGAAATTTGAGCAAGTAAGGGTCTTGGTCCTGATTGAGCTCTACTCAAGCTTTGAAGAGAAGACACAACTCTCTCAAAATATATCCCATTTTATCCCACTTAATAGGCATGCATATATGGTTAAGAAACACATATATAGATAATGGAAATTTTGCCTAGGATCTTAACTCCTCTTCTTTCTCCCTTCCAACACAAAGTTTTCTTGCTTGCAGGAAGGCATAGATTATTTCCAGCCAACATGCTTAGGGGATGTTCTTGACTGCTTAGGCATGTTCTAGAGCTAAGTAAGGAACCAGATAGGGCTAACACGGTTCATCAATAATCCTGAGGGTAAGGTCCATTTATCGACTATTCTATTTTAACTTACAGGCCAGCAAACAACTAAAAAATCAAAATAAAACCGTTATGTAAAAGGTCAAAAGTTGTTTCAGTTATGGGGGATTTAAGCAAAAGGATAGAAGTAGCTCGCCTTAAGAGGGAAGAGCCAAGAGTTGTCGCAAAATCGAACAACGAGCTCTCCCTACCATTGTCATACCAAACTCCAAAATACAAAATGAATCTAATACTATGCAACCTTTGGACCGAGCAAGAGAGCCAAGCAAATGGTAGGGAGCATTCCACCAATCGCCTTATATTATCACCCAAGGCTAATGGAGGATTAGTGACCAAATACTCTTCATCAAGGAGAAGGAAATGCCACCTCATTTCATTTCTTTTTTTATGTAATATTGAAAGCTAGCAATTTGAAAAGATTCATATTAGCATTTGCATTCTAAAACTATGCAAAGCCTCTGTGGAATCCATCCTTGATCTGTATATGTCTCAAATACATTTTAGTACCAAAAGATAGATAGTAAACACCTGTAGTACCTAGGCTAGTAGCCTTTGCAGTAATTACACAAATGCTTGTGGTACTACTTGCGTTTGATAGTCATAGGCAGTTGATCACCCAACACCAAAGATGGGGAAAAGATAGAGATTGAGCAAATGATCCCTATCCAAATATCCAGATTGATATTCTAGACATTATTAAATGGGATATCAACTCGTTGTGACCACGACGTTGTTCGTGTTGGTAAAGCAAAAACTAGTCCATGTTGAAAAAATTTGATTACCCTAACCCAGTTTCAGTTTCAATCAGTGCATATGGTTCAATGCTCAAACCCCATCGTGCATGTACATTTAAAAATTAAAACTTTACTGAAAAACTTGAAACACATGAGATATATTTTCAACTATTCAATTCTGAAAATTTATGACAGCCCTAGTTTTCTTACTCAGAAAATTAAATTTAGCCAACACACATGAAAATTAAAGACTCAGATTTTTTATCAATTTGGTCCACGAAAAACCCCGAAGGGAAAACCTATTATTCAAAGAGATTTTTATTTCTTTAGAGACGATTTCACTCAACAAAATACAACAGTACTTATCTCATTTTCTTCTCGAAAACCGTGCCAAAAATCCACTGACAAACTATTGTACGGATTCCTCAAATTTTGGGCCACACGTGACTGTACGAACGCCTTGATTTTTGTGCTTGCACGCTGCCTCAAAATTTGTGCTTGTACGGACTGCATTAAATGATGTACCTGCCTTGAAATCTGTGTTGTATGGATACCTCAAAAATCACGCCCTTCACCTCGATTTCTGTGTTGTATGTACCTATGCGGTCTGCATTAATTGTTGTACATATGCAATGGGATTCGTGCCATTCTGCTAGTACAATTGTCTAGAAAATCGTGCCCTTCTTTCTCTTCCTGTTTCTTGGAATTTGTGCAAGGGTTTTCTCTCTGATTTTTCTCTTCTCTCTCTTGCTCTTCCTCTCTCCAAAACTCTCTTTGGAAATGTGTATAATGAATTAGGTTTTCCTTTCCCAAGCCTTTTTGTTTGAGTAACTTCCATCTCCAAATCAATGGCTTAGATTAAAAGCCAACTAATTGAGATCTAGGGCCCATCTCACTTTCTCATTAAAAATTAATTTTTAAATATTAAATGAGTATTTTACTATTTAATGCACATCCACTTTTAAATCTCATAAAGTCACTTTTAAAATATTATAACTCAAACTCACGTTAAAAGCCCACTTTATAAAATAAAGTCATTCTCACCTTTTAAATAAGCTAGGGACCACTTTTTAAAGTGTCCTTGTCCACCCCAAGGCATGAATGGACAAACACTTCCTAGGTAAAATTTCAACACATGTTCAATAGTTTCTAATTCAATCAATTGTTTTTTCAACTTGGTATGTTTACCCTAGAGTTTGGTTCTTGGCATTTCGCAACAAGGAACTATCCCACAAAAGGAGTCGAATGTTGTTATCCAAGGGGACCCCTACCCAAAAAATTGATATCCATTCCCTAAACTCCCCTTGTTTGAGTTCCAAATACAGTAAGTTATCCTAGATCTAGTGCATTATGATCTGTGTATACCGATGTCAATAGTATCAATCACAAGAAGCATTTATTATGTTTCTTTCACTGAGGATTTCTCTCGCAAAACATGGATCTACTTCTTGAAGACCAAGGATGAAGTCTTCAGTAGGTTTTAGGAGTTCAAGGCTCTTGTGCAGAACTAGATAGGGAAGAAGATCAAGGTTTTCAGATCAGACAATGGGGGTGAGTATACCTCCATCATGAAGAAAGATGTTTGGGTCATTGTGCCTAGAGCAGAGGGGAATTTAGTGGTGACTTCCAGATGGCTCTTCAAGATCAAGCATGCAGTAGATGTCAACATAGAGAAGTACAAGGAAAGATACATGGTGAGAGGGTTTTCCCAAAAAGAGGGAGTAGATTACGAGGAGATATTTGCTCGAATCGCTATGTACACTTCGATTAGAGCAATGATGTCTTTAGTCTCCATTACGAGATGGAGGATACATCAGAGATGGATGTGGAGACAGCTTTCCTCAATGGGATAATTGAGGAAGAAGTGTACATCGAGTGGCCTCAAGGATTTTAGGTCAATGGGAAGGAGTCCCATGTGTGCAAGCCAAAAAAGGCCCTATATGGACTCAAGAAAGATCGAGAGCATGGTATTCCAAGAGCAACGGATACATGCAAATCATGGGCTTCACCAAAAGACTCACATACCAACTTATATTTCATATTTGTTGAGGTTGACCCGCTCATTTTGGTGTTGTATGTAGATTACATGTTTCTCACAGCTTCAGAGAAGCTCATTGCAAGGTGCAAGGTAAATATGGCAGTTGAGTTTGAGATGAAGGGCATTGGCTTGATGCATTACTTCTTGGGATTGGAGGTTTGGAAAAGACCAGGGAAAATTTTCCTTGGTCAAGGTAAGTCTGCAATTGCAATCCTTAAGATATTACGGATGGAGGACTGTAGGCCCATGGCCACTCCTATGATCACTAATCTGAAGAAAGTCACTACTTCAGATTCAAAGATGGTGGATCCCATGTTGTATAGACAACTAATAGGTTCCTTAATGAATATGGTCAACACTAGACCACATATATGTTTTGCAGTGAACACCTTGAGTCAGTTCATAGTGGAGTCGATGCAGGAGCATTGGGTAGCTGCAAAACATGTTCCTAGATAATTAAGGGGCACAATGGAGTATGGACTAAGATATCCTAGAGATGGTGAAGTGAAGTTGCATGGGTATATAGACTCAAATTAAGCAGGAAATTCATCAAACAAAAAGAGCACCTAAGTGTGTTGCTTCAACTTGGGATCAACAATGATACATCGGCTCAATCAGAAGCAGACTTCCATGGCACTCAATTCAGCAAAGGCAGTGTATATGGAAACGAGTACAACTAGTTGTGAAGCCATATGGCCTCATAAGTTGCTAACATGTTTATTTGATTAGAAGTTGGATTCCATAATGATTTACTGTGATAATCATAGTTGTATCAAACTTTGTAAGAATCCAAATTTTCATGACAGATCCAAGCATATTGAGATCAAGCATCACTTCATTCAAGACAATATTTCGAAGGGAACAGTGAAGATCCAATATGTCACCATAGATCAGTAGGTTGTAGATATTCTAACCAAGCCCTTGGAAAAGGGAAATCTGAAGTATTCAAAGACAATCTTGGATTGGTGCAGAATCCCTTCCTCGTTAAGAGGGAGTGTTAATGTTTTGTAGTTCAAACAAGAACTTCTGCATAGGTTAGGTGTCAAACATGCATCAAGTCGTCAAGTCAATCTATTTTGTAATTCACTTTAGTAATAAAGTGAAAGTTTTTTTAACTAGTTGTTGAGTTTAAAAAAGTACATTTTAATGCATTAGTGATTAAGAATAATCTCAACCATTGATCTCACCTTGAGATTCGGTTATTGGTAGTTTAGGGTTTCAGCTAAAGTATAAAGGCAGGTAAAGTAGGGGGAAAACAAGCATGAATTCTTCACAAAGACAAGTTGATCGTAAGGCGAAGAAACTCGACAGAGAAGCAAAGTTACAACATCAAAGAGTAGCTCCAGTGAGGAACCAAGAAAATTTTTGACCACATTCAATAGAGGACAAAAATGCATATATCGATACAATCTGTACATCAAGCCATACAAATTCCATACAATTGTACAGGAGCACGGGTGAGGAACCAAGCACAATTTCGACCACAGCCAACAGAGGATAAAAATTTCTACATTCGAACGGGATCCGTATAGCATGTTATACGAATTATGCATAGTTGTACTAAATTCTATACAATCGTACATATATGCACATACAATTGTACGAAACATGTCCATATAGTGAGTTTCTCAATTTCCTTGGGAAGTTTTTGCTCAATTTCAATGGGCATATTCGCCTTCTAAGTTTGCAGAAATTTTACGTTGTTTGAGTGCACTATAGTACTACATGTTATTGGCAGCAGTGGAAGTTTCCTTGCAAGCTTGATGTATAAATAAAAAGTTGGTTTGAAGGAGTACATCCATGTGTTATTTGATTTATACTTCTGCCATTCATTTTCCGCAAATTAAATATCAATTTATTTATTTGAGAACATAAGAACAATATTCACCTAGGGTAAGGAAAATTTACAAAAGGGGATTATACGGAGAAGAAGCACCATATGTCTTCCTTAGGATGTCAATCCTCTCCATCATCTTTCGATTATGAGTGTGATATGTACCTCCCCTCGAGCTCAAAGACTTCCTCGTCTCTTGATACCTAGAGAGATCCTTATGCCCTTTATTCTCGAGGACCCATTTCTTCTAAGAATGACTCACTTACCAAGGGTTTGATAAGTAACAGTCGAGATAAGCCAACTACTGGACCATGTCGAAAGTATTGTATTCATAATGCTCAATCAAAATTCGAAGCAAAAGTCAAGCAAGGAAAACAACTCACTATCTTTAGGGCCCTTAGAGACTGAAATCCCTCCTCTAGGGTGGGCCCATGAAACTCCTTGACCATTTTCCCTTTGGGCCCATGAAATAGGGATAATTTTGATCAAATATTTGTGAGATGAGACATGTGGCTTCACCATAAATCGTTGCTCAAAGTTGCTTCAACTTGGTCAAATGGTCAATGTGCTTATATATGCCTAGTTAGAGACTATGCCCAATCCTCTAGTGATGTGCTTACTCTTAACATGTTTTATGGCATGATAGTATACTAGTTTGAGATGCTACAAGTATGCTTCTATAATGCACATATACTTAAGTTGCCACATGTCTTTAGTCTAACCTTGGTGTTATTTTTCTTGCTTAATAACGGTGTTATTTTGATATTGATTTGTATCTTGGCGAACTAAGTCATGTGATGTCATCCATTCCGTCACTTTTACCTAGCTATTTTCTTATTTCAGAAGCAATTCACTCACCCCTTTCACCTTTCACCTTTGTGAATGATTTGCTATTAGTTACAACATATGTTCTCATTACTAATCCAATGTATGAATGCCTTAAAATCAAAGTCAAAAGAGTCTTGTACTCTCAAAAAGGAATTTGCAGATAAATTAAATGCAATGGAAAATATCATGGCAGATACTCCCCATCACAAAAGCCAAGTTCCCTTGTCCCAAGTTATCAAAGCCACGTCTAAAGAAAAAGGGGCTAAGCCAATGACATCTCACATGTAAAGGGGTTCTAAGGGTTACACCAATGTTCGACTGGATAGGTAGAAATTATTAATCAATGAGTTGTCAAAAAAAATGTATTTGTAAGGTATATCTTGTGTATTACTATTATTATCATGTTGGGCTAACATTGCGTAAGTTTTGATGATGGCTTATCTTATATACATTGTCTATGATTATTTTACACACATGTTATGACTTGTTGTGGTATTTTTGGTGATTAGTAGGGACTACTTAATAGGGTTCTATACTTGATTTCGTTGAACACATGTGATGTGCCTAGCATGTTTGAGGAATTCATCCTCTTTCCTCGCACATGGGAGACTCTTTGTTGACACATGGGTGGTCTACAAAGGCTCTAGACCCTTCCTCCATACATGGACCATTATTACTTCATGGATGGATCATTGAACCATAGCACACTTCAAATGACAACCATTTGGACCACTTCGAGGGCACATGTGTGGAGTTAGTTGGCTTGGGCATAACCCTTGGACCATATGTTTAAAGTTTGGACCAATTTTTTATGGAGTGCTCTAGGTCTTTGGACCTCGTTATTGTGGTTAGTTGGGTTATGGACCATATCCCTAGGAACACCATGTCCCTTAGAACACCTCACAAACTAATAAAGTGTTAAATGTTTATGAATTACCCCATTTAAGATCTTTAATTGTGGATATGTCTTGGTTAATGACCAATAGTGAGACATCTTTACTTCCCAAGCATTGTAGCATTGTTTTCCATGGGTTATTTTTCTTTCAAATTGTTCATGGTTCAAGTTTAATCTTACACATGAGCAAATTTGTTTGAAGTGTTTGATACATGTACCTGTACCAAGGGGAGGGTGTGCACATGATCATTTTCCATGCAAGATGGAGGGTGTGGTACATTCAACTCCTTTCGAAGTTGATCAATCTACAACCTTAAATCTTGAATAACTTCTTGGGTTCTCTTCAAGGAATCATATGTAGCCTCCCATTTGTTATGGAATCTTTCAAACTCTTTTGCTTCCTTCTTGAATGCACAATGGTACGTTCAGCCACCATGAGGAGATGATATTTTTCAGATAGTAAGTTCATATAGCTCTCCTTCATATTGACCATGCCTTCTTTAAGTGCTATGAACTCTTCCACAAAGGATTCTCTTTCCAACTCTCCTCCAAAATATTTCTAGCAACATCTTGCCACCAGGGCATTGGTGTCAACAAAGTTCTTCATGGCTGCCATAAGCTTCTCTCTGTCCTCCTTTAGTGATCCACTAAAAAAAATATCATCCACCAAAGTTTCTCCTTCCAATGGCTGACACATAAGATCAAATTGCTTTTGGCATGGATCCACAGCACAAATCTCATTCTCAACATACCGGTCAGCTTTAGAATCTTTTGCAAAACCACTTCCATGATATGAAGTGGAGGGTAACTCTCAAGGTTGCAATGAAATGTGATCTTTGCAAAAATCAGAAAGTACATCATACCTTGGCATTTCATCTTCATGTAGGGATACTATGGTGGCCTGCTCTTCCACCAAATTCTCGGGTTCACACCCAAATAGTGTGGCCTTGTCTTCTTCTTCATTATGAGGCTCAAGAGGTGAATGTAGATCTGATTTATAATATTCTTTTGGTTCTGATCCAAAATATGTCTCACCACCTTCACATGAACCAACATCCTTAGCAGTGATCTGGAAATCACCCACAAAGAAGCTGGAAGTGCATTCATCTTCACTTTCTTCATTTCTACAATCCTCGTCATTAAGGAGTGGATTTCCAACCTTTTCAAAGTCACCTTGGAGTGACTTATACTCCTCCTTATGGAGCTCTTCTTCTGCTTGACCACTTGAAGAACTAAGTGGATCATGGCCCTTTTCCATGATTGAGAATGGCTTTAGAGCGTCATCCTCCTCTTCATCTTTCCCATCCAGATGATTTGCACCAGCATGCGCTTCTTTTTTTCCCTCATCAATACTTTCATTAGAAGCGCTACTTGGTTCTTCCTCTAGAAGGTTTATGATCTTCACCTTTAAAGGATGGTTTGTCATTGGCTCTTGCTTCTCCAAGCAACATGATGAAACTTCTCTCTCTTGAATGGTACTCATGTCACCACTTTTGGAAGCCCTGTTTGAAGAAAAACCAAACAAACTCATAATGCTTGAAGATGTAGATGGCTTTGATGAATCTTCACCTTTTTTTCCTTTTTCTTCTTCTTTGCTCAGAGAGGTGGAACAACCTAGTTCCTTTATGGATAATTTGTTGCTCTTGAAAGAATGTTCATCAACATTCTTGGGCCAGATTCCATACTTGCAATAAATATATTCTGTGAAAGAAATGTTTGCACAAATCTCCTGTAGACCATGAAGATGTGGTTTGCAGACTTTTTCAATATACTTTTGAACCTAAATCATCTTAATGGCACTTTAGTCTGGAAGATAATTCAATAGTAAATTGGGATGGTTTTGAAAAGGAATTCTTAGTGAAATTTGGCAACCAGAAAACTATAGCCACTCTCACGATAGAATTACTATATACAAGGATGGAAAAGAAATAAAAGGTCCAAGAATTTAATCAGAGGTTCACCACCTTATTGAATAAATTTAGTGCTGCAACAAAACTAGTTGAAGGGTCTCTAATAGAGTATTATACTACAACACTTGATCCACCAATATCAATGTTTGTTAAAAGGTCTGGAAAAATTACATTGGTAGAGAACTATGAAGAGGCCAAGAAAGTAGATGCATATTTGGATAGTATAGCAAAGCATACTCCAGAACCTTAATTGAAACACACCATAGGAAAAAGGACTTTATTGTTGACTAAGCCTAGAGAATAACATTCTAATGAGCTAGAGAATGTGGTGAAAATGGTTCAAAAGTTGTCAAACAAAATAGTAGACATGGAAAGGTATAAGGGAACTAGTTCTTATAGAAAGCCATTCAACCCTTATTACAAAAAACATGAAGAGAGTGGATGACCCCAACCACCTGTGCATAATTCTACTATTTTAAATTTTAACGAGGAGGGCATGGATAATTTCTGTACTTTTCACCAAGAACCTCATTATGAAAAAAAGCTGTTTGCAATGGATTAATTCAATGACTCTGGTTATGAATAAATTGTTAGATACCCAGTTAGCAGATCCTGAAGGAGAGAAAGCCCAAACTAACGAGCCAGAACAAACAAACGAGGAAACCATGATGGTATTATGGGATTGGGAACCTACTTTGAGGATTTGTAAGGATGAACCTACTGAGGAAAGTCAAGTGTTATCAATTAAAGTCACGACGAGAAGTAAAGGCCTAGTAGTGGATGAAAGTATGTTACTTCCTAAAATAAAGAAGTTTAAAGAAAACATGAAGAAAAATCTCAATACTACTCAACCAACACCTAAGCCTAATCTAGAAAATATAAAAGAGACAATCCCAGTAGGTAACAAGTCAATGAAGACAACAATTAATAAACCTGTGTAAACTTTGGCAAATAAAACAGATACTACTAAAGAACAGGCCATGGGGTATGATATCGTAGAAGACATTAAGAAAACAAAGGCAAACATCTCTTTATTTGAACTATGTAATTTTCCTCAACAAAGGAAGAAACTTCTATAAGCTTTTAATCCATAACCGAGCAGTATCCTAGAAGCCATAAAATCTGATGATTAAGTAAATGAAGCAAGCATTGGGGGAAAGTATAATTCTCAGACTTTACCTTTTCTGTTATCATTTGGTATTTTTAATCATAATGTACATAACTGTTTGGTATATTCTCGGGTTTCATCAAATGTCAAGCCACTTTCAGTATGTAGGAGGATAAATGGCCAACCCATACCATCCCCATCTCGGATAACTCAACTAGATAGATATGTTGTTAAAGTCATAGGGGAAATGAAAGATGTTTTGATTCGTTTGTCTGTAGATCCCAGAGTTTGTCAATTTATAGATATTATGGTAGTGGATATACCAAAATCATATGGATTAATTTTGAGTAGGGACTGGTCAACGAAACTAAGTCGTTTCTTTGCAACTGACTGGTCTCACATGTGGCTTCCATTCAACAATGTTCAAAACCAAATTAAAGTACTGAGAGAACCACACATGAAGTATAATGTAACTCAATTAGAAGGAAAAAATGAACCTATGAACTTCTCGTCTTCAGTCTTGGGGAATTACTACTTGGAACTCGAACTAGGGAACTACCAGGATGAAGAAGCCAGTTGTGAATGAGACACACAGTCCAATCTGCTTCAATTCTCATTGGTTGATAATATTGATTGTAATATAGTAAACTTAGTGACTAACATATGAGATGATGTTACGGTTGATTTTACCACACATGGTGAACCACACTTTTATGGCCTTCCTTGTCCCTTTGTAGACTCTTTAGACCCCATGGACCATTTTTGTACCTTTTATGTTTCCAAGATCATCGCTAAAAACATGCTAAAATTTCCATACGCGACTTTTAATCCCTTTATCGCGTATATACGTGGATTTGACCCCTAAAACCACGTACATTGGGATGTGGTTAAAAGGCCAATTTTTTTTGGAGTTTTCCTTGATGTGGATCCAACTCATTTGTCTCCTAGCCTTCCATATGCCTTGAGATCGCTCGGATTCAACCCTTCATTACCCCATTGAAGAGCTATATAAGGAACCCTTTGGATACATTGAAGCATATGAGGAATTGAGAGAAAAGAAACTATAGTAAATTGTTCCCAGATCTTATACTTGAGTCTGCATCCCTTTGTCCCTTGGAGCACTTTTGTGTTCTTCCCAAGCTTTCCTTTTTCTTGTGAGATTTCTATCAATAGATGGAGGATTGAAGTGGTGGAGGTCCAAGTGGGAGACTCAGTTTCTTCGATTCGCAGACGTGCTGACAGAGGTCCATGGCCCCAGCCAAATAGCTACTTGGAGCAATTTATTATGAAAAAGAAATAAATTTACATGAGCTTCTCATAATCTATCAACTAGCCAAGGACCCTCTATGCTCTTTAAATAGAGCTCATAGACCAATCAGGTGTTAATCCACGGATCAATGGTAGGTATGATCTAAGAGAAGTTGAACCGTCAGATTAGAATATTTACAAATGCATACTAATGCATACTAAAGAAACACACTTTTACCTAACGGATATATTACACAAGTTGATCTTAAATAACTCCTAAGTGTTTAAATATCCTAACATCCCCCCCTTAAGAACAACTTGGGATAGGATTGAAGGATTTACAAAAGTGACACTATTAGGAGAAGAAAGGAGGCATTAGAGCCTATCCCCCCTTAAGGACACATTCCTAAACTCCTAACATAGACTGAAGTTTAGAAAACTTCGCTTCTGTAAGAGACTTGGTGAAGATGTCTGCAACTCAATCATCTGTAGGGCAATAGAGAACTTCAATAACACTATCATGGAAAATATTTCTAATGAAGTGCATGTGTAGCTCAATGTGTTTGCTGCGCTGATGTAGAAATGGATCTTTGGAAAGCTTAATGGCACTTTGATTGTCGCACCACAGTGGAGTAGGCTACTGCTGCTTGAATCCAAACTCTTAAAGGATCTGTCGAAGCCATAAAGCTTCCTGACTAGCATTAAATGCGGCTTGATATTCTGCTTCTGCTGAAGAAAGAGCAAGTGCTTGTTGTTTCTTACAAGCACAAGTGATAGGTCTAGATCCCAGACTGAAAACATAACCTGTAGTAGACTTTCGATCATCAAGATCGCCGGCCCAATCTGAATCAATGAAACCAACCAACAAAGGTTTCCCCCCTGTACTGTAATTAATCCCAAACTGAATTGTACCTTGAATATATCAAAGTATTCTTTTTGCTGCTTTTCAGTGACTTTCATCAGGATTTTGCATATAACGGGCAACACGACCAACGACAAAGGAAAGGTCAGGACAGGAACGAGTCAAGTATAAAAGATTACCAAGAAGCTGACGATACAAGGTGGCATCTACTTCAGGGGAAGTACAAGTGGCAGAAAGTTTGACTCCAGACTAGAAGGGAGAAGGGGCTGGTTTACAATATTCCATGTGGAAGCGACGAAGAAGGTCACAAGCATACTTAGACTGGGAAAGAAAACTTCCTTCTTTGGTTTGCAAGACTTGGAGACCAAGAAAATAATGCAAATGTCCTAAGTCTGACATTTCAAAATTTTGCTTAAGACTAGATTTCACATGGGTTATAAGTTTAGGGTCACTACCTGTAAGGATAAGATCATCAACATAAAGAACAAGTATGATGAGATGGTTTCCTACTTTCTTGGTATAGACATTGGGGTCAGAATGGCATCTAGAAAAAACAGTGTCAAGGAGAAAGCTATACATTTTTGCATACCAAGCTCTAGGAGCTTGCTTAAGGCCATATAAGGATTTCTTAAGGAGACAAACAAAGCTAGAGTTATTCTCAACATATCTAGGAGGTTGTTCCATGTAAATTTCCTCATGTAAATCACCATGTAAGAAGGCAGACTTGACATCCATTTGATGGACTTCCCAGTTATGTAAGGCTGTAAGGGAAAGAACAAGGCGGCTGGAGTTCATTTTTTCTACAGGGGCAAAGGTTTCATTGTAGTCAATCCCTTCAACTTGGGAAAAACCTTTGGCAACTAACCTTGCCTTAATTCTTTCAACATTTCCATCTGATGCATACTTAGTTCTGTAGACCCATTTACATCTGACATGTTTTCTTCCTTTTGGAAGAGGAACAAGATCCCAAGTATCGTTCGCCATTAAGGAACGATATTCTTCATCCATAGCTGCATCCTAATATGAATTTCCTAAAGCTTCTGCAAAAGTTTATGGATCACGATTCTCGAAAACTTGAGCCAAAAGAGAAGATTCTCGCTGAAACTGAGAACGTGTTCGACGTTGATCTCTAGGATCACCGGCAAGATCACCAGCTGCTTCACATGTTGAATGGACCCATCAAGGAAGTATTGGTGCTGGTGCAATTTGAGGAACATGAGCAGGCGGAGTTGGATTTTCATCCTCACTATCATCATCAGAAACTGGAGTTGGAAACCTGTCAAGGAATTTGGAAGAAGAAGAAGAAGGCACAATCACCAAATCAGGATCATAGGCCAAAGATGGCATACCCGCCAAGTTGGGCTCGTAGGCCAAGAGATTTTCATCAAATTTAACATCTCTTCTAATGATTATATCATGTGAATGGGGTTGAAGAAGTCTATAAACTTTTACATCTTCAAAATATCTAACAAATATGCACTTTTTACTTTTAGGCTGCAATGCTTTCCATTTTTCATCTGGAATGTGAGCCCATGCTTCACAACCAAACACACGAAAGTGACTTACATCTGGTTTAATTTTACTCCATGCTTCTTCTGGTGTTATACCTTGTATAACTTTAGTGGGTGTGCGATTAACTATGTAATTTGCACAATTTATGGCCTCATCCCAATATTGAAGACTTAGTCCCTTAGATTGGATCATACAATTAGCCATTTCTTTTAAAGTGCAGTTATTCCATTCAGCTACACCATTTTGTTGTGGTGTATATGGAACACTGTGATGTTGTTGGATTCCTTGTTCAGTGCAGAAAGTAGTGAACTTGTTGTTAACATATTCTCCTCCATTTTCAGATCTTAACTTAATAATTTGATGACCAGATTGTTTTTCAACAAAGGCCTTGTAGGATAGGAACATGTTAAATACTTCGCTCTTAAGTTTTAGGAAGTAAACCCAAGTGCGTCTGGAGTAGTCATCAATGAAAGTTAAGAAATATTTGAAACCAGAAAAGGAAGTAGATGGAAGAGGACCACACAAGTCACTATGCATAAGCTCCAAGGGAACTGAGGCGTGCCAAGAGGCACGTTTGTCAAAACTGTCCCAATGATGTTTTCCAAGTACACAACCGAAACAAACACCATCCTTACAAGATACCATTGGAAGACCAGTCACCATATTGTCTTTACATAGTTGTTGCAATGAGCGATAATTTAAGTGACCAAATTGCTCATGCCAAAGTTTGCTCAGGTTATCACTATGAGCAACAAAAACTGAAGGAAAAGGTGATGACCCAAAGTTGTTAAATTTGTACAACCTAGTAATATCATCAACAGTTCCAATAGCAAGGACATTTTGAGGATTTTTAAAATCCATGATTACAACTTGGTGAGGTGTAAACGTCACAGTTTTACCTTCACCCAAATGAGTAATTTGATAGACTGATAACAGATTGTAGGAAATTTTTGGAACACATAGTACATCACTGAAATGACCATTTTCTACTGGAACTGTTCCAGATCCTACAACACTTAGAGATCTATAATCACCAACAAATATTTTTTTGGTGTTACATTCATGCATAGTAAAAAAGATGGCTTGATCCTTAGCCATATGATAAGATGCTCCAGAATCAATAAGCCATTCATTTGAAGTAGAAGAAGAAGATGCAGTATAAGAGTAACCAGAAGCACAAAGTGCATGTCCATGAGAGTTAGATTTTGAAGACGAATGTATGCTGATGTGGTGCTTCTTCATTGCTACTTCCAAGGCTGCCATCTTCTTGAAACACTTAGATTCATCATGATTGTCTTTCCCACAAAAATTGCAATGACGGTCAGTCTTCTTTCCTTTTTTCTTGGAACCTTTGTCATTTTTTAAAGAAGGAGTTGGCTGAGAGGGTTTGGGACCCTTGTTGTTTGGCTTATTATTGCGAAAATTTTGTTTCTTGGGAGGCTTGGACTTTTCTTTCTATTGGGACAATAAGGCTTTCCCAGATGCATCTGCATTGTTAATTATTCCAAGATGAATGAGCTTATCTTGCTCTTTAATTAAGGAATCACAAAAGGATTCAAGGCTAGGCTCTTGATAGCTAGTTGCAATCAAGGATTCTTTTATGGAGTAGAATGTAGATACAAAAACAGAATATGCAGTTTCAAGTTTTGAAAGAATATGATAAATACATTGTTTTTCTTCTTTCTTAATCTTGCATTCTGCACATAAGAGTCTAAGAGTTTTATACTTAGATAAATAGTCTTGAATGCATGAAAAATCATTTGGATTCAAGGAAAGCAATTCATTCTCAAGTTGATGACCTTGAATTTCATTGTGTTTACCAAACACAGATTCCAATTTTTTCCAAGCTTTATCAGGTTCATCAATTCCAGATATGTGGAATCGCAAATCAGTAGAGATTGACATCCCAATCAATCCACGAGCTTCATCACATCTATTTTCCCATTTAATTTTCTTATCATCATCAATGAGTTCTATTTCTTTCCCTGAGGTTATCCTGAAAAGTCCCCTACTTCGTAGAACATCCTCCATACGAGATTTCCATGAGAAATAGTTAGAACTTGTAAGTATAATATCAAAAGGGGAGTCCATACTATAAAATAATGGCAGGAAAAACAGAAACTAACTATCTAGTTGCAAATAAATCGAAAAATATGCAGTTTTAAAAAAACGGCACTAAAAACTGATTTTGGATGATGAAGTTATGCTTAATCAAAGAAAATGTTGAAGATGTCCCCAATAGTGACGTGGCAGATAATAACTTGACCATTAAAAAAAAGAACCCCCCTCTTCCCAAGATTAACCTTTCACAATCACTTTACAATAAAGTTGCTTTGAAGTGAATCACTTTTGTAGAATAAGTGAGGTTTACTTTTACAATAATGTTACTTTTAAATAGTGCGGCAATAAATTAAAAGACTTAAGTGATTCACTTTTTATTTTATTTTATTTATGTGAGATGCACTTTTACAATAAAGTAACTTGAAAATAGAAATTGCATGCACTAAAAAGTAGCTTAATAAGACTTGAACTCAAGACCTATTAAGGAAGAAAGCAACTTTGGACCAAGCGAGCTAAGTTTGAAAGGTACGTAAAACAATGGAAAGAGAAAAGGTTTTTTTTTTTTTTACTCTTCTCTCTCGTTCTCCGTGCTTGCCTTTTTTTCCTGTACCTTTTCCACGAAAAAAAACGAAAAACAAAAACAAATTTTTTTTTCTCCACACAATGGGGTTAGATCTTGGTTAGCTTACCTGGAAAGTCTACATTTTCAAGTTTTCTCGTTATTTTTAATTTGTCGTGATCGCACAAGGTGCATGGAAAATAGCATACGTAGCTGAGAAGACAACAAAAAAATTTCCCTGACTATTTTTGATTCACCGCGATCGCACAAGGTGCGCGACAAAGAGCATACACATTTAGGGAAGGCAACAGTTCGAGACTAAAACAAAAAAGATCTAATAATAAAACTGATAAGATATGAGAGATTTAAAAAAAACAAATCTGTCATTGTAACATTATACCTTTAGATTTGCCGAAATTGGTGTTTCTGGAACAAACGAAAATAGTTTTCAATGAAACACAAATTATTTCTCATTGGAAACCGTGCTGTGGATGCAACGAAACACCTCCCACAAGCCAAAAATGCATAGAAAATCCAGAACCAGAAACCCTTTCAAAGTTTCGGCAACACTGGTTCCAGATCTAGATCAAAACCAAAAGCGGCTCTTCATAAAAGATCTGATACCATGTTCGGGTACACAAGGTACTCCAAAAAGACCGAATACCTTGACAAATTGCTTCACACAAATATATCACAGATCAACACATCGATGTTTGTCACGTGGTTAAAACCCTCAAGAGGGAAACAGTCCACGACCCCAGCCAAATAGCTACTTGGAGCAATTTATTATGCAAAAGAAAAAAAGTTACATGAGCTTCTCATAATTGATCAACTAGCCAAGGACCCTCTATGCTCTTTAAATAGAGCTTATAGACCAATTAGGTGTTAAGCCACGAATCAATGGTAGGTATGATCTAAGAGAAGTTGAACCGTCGGATTAGAATATTTACAAATGCATACTAATGCATACTGAAGAAACACACTTTTACCTAATGGATATATTACACAAGTTGATCTTAACTAACTCCTAAGTATCTAAATATCCTAACAACTTGTCTCATGGCCTTACATATGCCTTGAGATCGCTTGGATTCGACCCTTCATTACCCCTTTGAAGAGCTATATAAGGAACCCTTTGGATACATTGAAGCATATGAGGAATTGAGAGCAAAGAAACTATAGTCCATTGTTGCCGAAGCTTATACTTGAGTCTGCATCCATTTGTCCCTTGGAGTAATTTTGTGTTCTTCCTAAGCTTGCCTTTTGCTTGTGAGCTTGCTATCGAGAGATGAAGGATTGAAGTGGTGGAGGCCCAAGTGGGGAACTCAGTTTCTCCGATTCGCAAATGTGCTGACAGAGGTTGTCACTCTTGTAATCTCTATTTTATATTAATAGAAATATATTTTTCTGTCCAATAATGTGTATTTGAATGAGTATTTTATCCATGGATGATTTAAATGCTTATATGTTATTGAGTATATATGCTAGAGTAGAGCTAAGACAATTATATATAGCATGCCTTTCTTGTTTGTTGATTGTTGAGGAAGCAATTTATCAATACAAGCTGGAGTTGGAAAGCTCAACGGGGATCTACATCAACCATTTGGAATAAGGTACGAATCGATATCCTTTAGTGTTAGATCTTTGATTTCTCTTGCATATAGGAAAGGATTGATTTCTGGAGTCAAGCTGTCTGTTGTGGTACCCCAAGCCATAGGAATTTCTCTCTGTAACAGAATTGGCGACTTCGCTAGGGAGTTCCTAGTAGTTATCCTTTGGGGGTTTTTATCGGCATTCAATGTTCTTGAATTGCTCTTATTTCTTTGTTTTTGAGTCGCGTTAGGGGCATGCTTGCTTGGTAGTGTCTGATTGGTGTGAAGTTTGTCTTAGCCTATCTGTTTGCCTTCATTTTTTATACACTTTTCTTCCTCTACACTAGTTTTGAACTCATAGTCACGTATACACGCGGTTTTGACTGCTATTACCGTGTACATAAGCGGGTTTTCTGCTAACAGTCACATATGCCCTGAGTTTTTCCTTTTAGAGGAAGATTGGTTGTTGCTAGGTGAATTTTGATGATTGATGAGTCTCCTTTAATACTGCTAGAGTCTGTATACACCTTTGTTTCTAACCAGAGACACCTTTTTTAGGGTAATTTGTTTTTAAAGAATGTTCTTGTCAGTGCATTTTCATTTTTTTGTTTTGGGATTAGTGCATTAGATTTATTTTACCTTATTACTTTGCGTGAGTGTTGTTTGATTGTGCTTGCAGAGTCTGGGGTGGTAGAATCATTCTTTTGCTTTAGTATCTCATTTTTATTCAAAAAATCCAAAAATATTTGCTTCTTTGCGTCATTATGCATTGCACTTTGCACTTTGCATGGTACTTGCACTAGGTTTTCTTAGAGAAGTATTAGTTAGGCTTTGATATAGGAACGATTGCATTTGTCATTTGAAGAAAATTTTTGCATTTCACGTAGTAGCATGCCCTGTTTTTCATTCGACACAATGCATTTTCATTGATTGTTAGGTGTGCATTTTACTTCATGTTGTGTCATAACACCATTGGTTGCACGACCATCTACCTCTTTTGAGTAATAAAGCCAAATAAAATCAATGCTTAATTAAAATGGATTACACTATTTTTTTGATAGGGTACACTAACAATATTAGGTTTTAGGGTCTTGGAAGAGTTCATTGTGAGTAAATTCTCCAATACCACTAAACAAAAACATGTATGTGTCTGTTTAGGTGAGAGTGTGAAATTCCTTGGTATAATTAGTGTTTCTCAGGATCCTCCTCTTACAAGGGAGTTAAGCACGAGGCATTGTGAGCGGTTGTTGATTGGGATGACCCCTAGTCATAGCTGGGTAGCACCGGAGATATTTCTAGGATTGTATTCGTTATTGGGGGCTCTTTCAAGAGTTTCGAACTTTGCTACCCTTGCCATACGGTCAATCCCGCCTGCGGCTGTCCGCCTGAGCATTAATTATATTGAGGTGACCTTAGTTTCCTTACCTAGGTTATCGAGGGGGTACTTTGTAGGGGTTATTCTGCAGGTGTCCCAGCCAGGTTGGGGCCGGACAGCACAGTCGATTTATGTGTTGAAGCTGATGGCCACAATAATTGGTTACGAACCTTTGCTTGTTGTGTATGGGAGTCTTAAGCCTCTCCTAGGTGAGACATACCTGCTTCATTTGGGAGCTCACTTATCCTACCCTTGATTGCTTGTGATTGGCTTTAGATTTTATTAGTGTATGCTTTGTGCATGTTAGCTTGCTTAGGGTTTGCGTAATTAGAGAGTCTTTTTCATTTTTTGAGTCATTGTGGATTCGAGTGCAGCTCCTCACCATTCTCATTGTTTAGAAGTACTTCCACCTTCTACCTCTCCTCCTCCTTTGGGAGAGAGAAATAGACGGTCCAGGCGGACTACTTCGTACATTGATTCACACACAATGGGAGATCATGAAGATGAAATTCCTGAGTTGTCTTCTCCTCCTCATGAGGTTGGGGAAGAGGATCCTATGCATGTATATGATCTTTCACCTGATATACCTACACATTTTGGGTTTGATCCTTCACATGATATACCTACTCACTCTAGGTATGATCCCTCATACACAAGTCACCGGTATTGGATGTCAGGTGACGAGACTCATCATGAACCTGCGAGCACTATTTATGTTAGTTATGGCATGTCTGGTATCCCTACACATGATCTGGCATTCCATGCTGAGTCGGAGTTTGAGATAGGAGAACTCATATTCCTTACCATGTGGAGAGGTTTGGGAGCACGAGTCACATTGCACCTTCCATCTCGGCGGTGGAAGCTACATCACATGTTCGTCCTAGACCTAGTGTTAGTAGTCCTATTAGGATACCAGAACCAAGACGAGTGACTATAGGGAACACCACTTACATAGTTTCACATGTCCCTTCGTCCTCTATTCCTAGTTATTTGAATTCTATTACTCCCCCACATTCACGTGGTCCTTCGGGCTGGAATGTTGCTATGAGTCATGTCCATACTGTCGCTACTCGCATAGTTGTGTCGCAGAGTCAAGTGCCTCCTGTTGTTTCGGGGGGTCAGATTCCTACTTCTAGAGGTCATATTCCTACTTCCGGAATGTCTATTCCAACCTATGGGGTTTCTCATGGGACATCTCATGGGATTTCTTATGGACCTTATTACAGATCACAACATGGAAAAAATTATTAACCTTATGGGTATGGGTATCAACAACCCGCTAACTTTTCGAATTATGGATTCATAGCCACACATAGTCAAGGTACACCACATTATGGTGCTTCCATGCCACCCTACACGGGTCAAATAGGAGGAGGGAACTATGGCCAAGGCCTGGTAGTTACGGTAATTAGTCTTATGTGAACCAAAATTATCAGGGAGCGAGGCATCGACTTGCTCATCCTAGACTCCCTTTCCTCGCAACGCTAAATCTTCCTGACTTGTCGAGACTAATGAACAATCCTGTGTCTCATGACCCGGCTTGGTCGGCTATCCCTAATAAGCTTCCCTTGGACATCCCCAAATTCGAGGGAAAACTAGGAGAAGATCCGAGTGAACATGTTACTACATTTCACCTATGGTGCTCTTCTAATTCCTTACACAAAGATTCTATCCGTTTAAGGCTATTTCAACGCACCCTCACCGGGCTTGCTGCGAAATGGTACATAGGGATACCTAGGGGGGCATTCACTTTGTTCGACGACCTAGCTATGAATTTTCTCAACCAATTCTAGCTACCAGTGTGTTACAATGTTGGTACGAAACTCTTGTCGACATTTTGGCAAGACAAAGCCACACATATCTTGAACCATATCCAAGAGTGGCGTAGACGAAAGAGATTGATTAAAGCCTTCATACCGTCGGAGTTTCTCCTTGAGTGCTTCCTTAAATCATTACTGCCTTATATATCGAAGGATATTTCTACATTCGGAGTTCAGAACAAGGAACAAGCCATTTTTAGGGCACAGGAATTGGACTTGATTTATGCTCAATCTAGTTTGTTATATGAGATCATTCCTAATGCTCCGCATTCTAGTTTCGACCCTAAGCTTAAACCTGGACCACATGTCGATGACATTGTTGGTTGTATGAGTGCCAAACCTATAGATTCGGTTGTGCAACAGGTCAGTCAATTGTCTATCAACCAATCTGCCTTGGGACAAGCCACGACTTTGTCTCAACCCACCCAAACGGCGAGTGTGCTTTCGGTGCAATCGTTGAACCAAAAGGGTAACTAGAAACCTAGAAGGAATAAGAAGAAGGGTAAGAACAATCATAAGGGTGGGAATAGGAATGAAAATGCCAACTCTAATGACAAGAATCCCTAAAATGTTGGGGAGGACAAGCAGTCTAAATGTAAGGTTAAGTTTCCTTGCAAATTGTTTAAGGAGGACCACCTCACTCACTTGTGCCCTCGAATAGATGAATCCTTGAGATTCATAGCACAGGGCCTAGCTGTGATGACCAACCCTTTACCTCATAATCAAAACATGAACTCGAGGACCCATGATCAATCTGGTGGTGATCAAGATCCACCGAAGGTTAGCGGTCATAGTTGCATCAACATGGTTCGTGCTACTAAGGTTGTGACTCGTGCGAAGGACTATGGTTCATCCCAACCGGACCTTGGAAAGGAACCTGATCCACCCCAGAGTCCTTTGCGTATTGAAAAACCTATGGATAAAACTGAAGTTGCACCTCACATTCCTAAGGGAGTCCTTAAGCGTTCGGGGCACAATCCTAATTCCCGAGCCGCCTAGATCTATTCTGTTGTCAAGGATTTGGGCCACACTCCTTGTGCGATGTCTGCACTTGAAGTACTTCAGAGTTGTCCTTCTCAAAGGAAGGATTTGCTTTCTGACCTGGGTGTAAACGATGATAACTCTTCCTCTGTGATCAAATTTGAAACCGTGGGACTATATTCTCGCTTTCCTTATGTTGTAGCTGCAACATTTTCCCGAAAAATTCAAAATTTTTTTTGGGACCCTCCTTTTGCTTATATTGGTTTCATTTCCTTCTTTGATTTGAATTAATGATTCTTCAGAAAGACTTTTCCTAATGCATGAAATGATCCAACTCTTGTTTAAGTTTACCTTTGCCTTTGAATGCATTTTTCAAGTGTTTGAGTCGGAAGTTTATTTGCTTGCGCTCCCGCCGTTGCGGAGAAATAATAAGCTTTAGCTTCGATATTTTTCTCCGATGTTTTTTGTATCAGTTGGCTGACTTTTGGTTTCACGACGGAATGTCTTGTTACTACTTTCTCCGCAGTTGCGGATGGCATACTATGAAGTTCCTCGATAATGCATTGACTTTTCAAACCTCGCTTTGTTGTTTCGTTGAACCTTAAGTTTTGGGCTTCCGCCGTTGCGGCTGGAAAAAGCACTATCTTTCCGGTCGTTTAATTGATTTTCTTTCTCCATTTTAGATTTTTTCCTATTGCGGAATGTCGTGTCCTTTATGTCTCCGCCATTGCGGCTCCTTTTCCCGCTATCGCTCCGACGAATAGTCTTGCGAGCTCCAATACGTTATTGACTTCTCTCAGATGTTTCCAGGCCGTTCTCCTAGTTGTTCCACAACCCGACGTTGTGGAAGGAGATGTTCTTGTGACCTCTGATCCTTGTGCTTCCACTGTCCGTTTTTCTCCCGCCGCTTATGGTTGACCATATATATAGATATGGGGTCGAGCATGTCGATTATTCTATTACTATTTTGGACTGTCGTGCACTATCATTTTCATGTGCTGTCGTTCGCTCGAGCTCACCGGACCCCCCGTTGTCGGTGTACCCTCATTTCCAGGTGGCTCAACCGTGGAAGCTTAGCAGTCCTTGTCCTGTTGGTTGCGCAGCAGTGCCAGGTGGGCTCTATATGCATTATCCTATTCCGTTCAAGCGTTTTGATGATTGTTCCACGTTCAAGTTTTTTTCACGATCGTTTTCCCTTGGCCCCGTTGTTTACATGCATATATAGTGGGGGCTTGTAGCATAATTTTCAGTGGGGGCGTTTTTTGGCCCACATGACAGTTTCCCTCCACGGCCGTTATGTGTTTCGATCCTGCACTTAATGGTTGGGGAGATTGGTGCAGAGGGCCGTTATGCTGTCTGCACCAGTTTGCCCCATATTTTGATAGGTCTATAGGAGAAGTTTTTTTTATGGCCTCCTGTGTGAATTTTGGACTGGTTTCTCCCTCTCATGTTTCCACATCCTCAAACCATGCCACATTTACCCCACTGCTTCGAAACGACCTGGTTTGTGGTCGGTTTCGAACTTGAGCCAGTTGGGGGTTGTATAACACCGCATAACCATAGACGGACCATAGGAGGTGGACGGACAATGTTTCTCCTAGAAGCACACCATTAAAAAACTTGAATAAGTTCCCCTATTATTCCACACAGTGTGATGATCACAACACCCACAGAGAGCCTGAGTTTTCTTCATTTTAATGTAGATTTGTTTCCCACTCGAGTTTTGTTGGTAGAAGTGTTTTAGTATTATATAGAAGTATTATCCTGCATATACTTGCTTCATTTACTTAATTTCCTCCATGTTAAACACAGATGAGGTAGGACACTGTACGCTGTTTGCAATTTATTCGGAAATGGCCTAATGATGATAATTTCATATATGATAGGAAGATTCCGAACTCAAGATGTCGAAGTGACAAAAGAAGAAGGTCCCTGTAGTCAAAGAGGATCCCAACGTGGAATTTATCACCAAAACCGAGTATATTTATGAGGACACCAAGTGTATAACTAGTGTAGATCTTGAGTACCAATGGGGATACATTTATAGGTTGATCACGCGCCGAGAGGTGCCTGATATGGGCTTGGAGGAAGAAGGCATATATGCCAATATAGAAAGGTCTTCACTGATGAAGATTTCCACAAGACCAGAGCTCTTTCCGTGCTTTGAAGTAATTGGGTGGATTCTGCCCAAGGCAGATGTAACCACTATGATCCTTGAGAATGCTGACAAACAAGGCTATGCTGCCTATAGCCCAGGATATGTAGCCTTGGACTACCACCTGCCAGAAGCACAAATATTCTTAACTGATGATTGGCTGAGAAACATCAGAATGGACCTTGTTGAAACCCTCAAAAGAATGCTGTTGTCTGGAAGAAACTTTAGAACCAGGCCGACGGGAGAGTATGACACTGCGAGCTTAAGGACCCCATACAGGTTCATTGCCTTAATGCTCAACATAATTTTTGGAAGAGCGCATGGTAAAAGCTTCAAATTGGAGTGGATGCCCATTATTTTTTATATTGCGACCCAGGGGACCATTTTCAACTGGTCCAGCATAGTGTCAAATATTCTTTCAGCTTGCTTGGCCTCAGCCTTGGGAGGAGTGTCCCAAAAGAGGTCAGAATTTTACATGAGCTCAATACTCATTGACTGCATACTTTGAAATCAACCTTTCCTGGGCCTAAGGTGCATCTGGGACATGGAAAGGATGCATGTTTACTCTGCATACAAGCCACTGTGGGCTCATAAGTACCACAGTCACTACCGGGAAGTATGTGAACATTTTATCATGCCATTGTATACCCTCATTTTCCTGAAAGAATGTGACTGCATGTCTGAAGAGGCACTGCAGGTAATTGAAGAATATGCGGATTATTACTTGACTGAGGATGGGCTCTACTTCAGAATGTTTGGAGGCTCCAGAGCACCCTCCCTACTACCCAAGTATGCCACAGACTACATTATTCATAAAGAGGCAGTTAGGCAAGTTTTCCTGGATGGCATAGGAAGTTTTTTATTTGAACATAATAAGGCTACCTATCCCCCTTTGCCTTTCAAGTTAGGGAGTTATAAGTTTTCCAGAGTAAAGAAAGCAGATGATTTTGTGGAAGAGTTGGATAGGTTTCATTTTGGTGAAATGCCCTTTCACAGGAATGACTCCCACCACAAAGTGACTGAACACTGCAAAGAGAACAATGTCCATTTTGAATACACTCACCATTGGGATAGAGAAGAGTTGATTTTCCTCAGTGCATTGAACATGACATCCTTGAGAAAAAGGTTCAAAAAGAAGATCACCACCAAAGGTGGAAAGGGGAAGGATGAACAAGCAAAAGCCGATGAAGAAACTAGGAAAAGAAATGAAGAATCCCAAAGGTTAGCCCAAGAAGCTAAAGGGTGGCTGAAGGGAGAAGAGGAAGAAAAATGAAGAGCCGCACAAGAGGGAGCCAAAAAGGCAGAGGAAGATGCAAGCATTGAAGAAGGAGAAAGGAAAAGGAAGCTTGATGAGGAGCTTCAGAAATAGGAGGTAGAGAGGATGAAGCTGACCCAAACAACGACAGAATAGTTAGCCTATGACACAGCTGACATCCAGACTCAGGACGTGGAGAACCCCAAGGTTCAGGACCCAGAAGTACCGGCTGCTAGCACACCTGGGAAGTCTATGGCCCCCACACTTAAACTGGTTCCCTTTGAACAGAAGATAGGGGAAGAAGTCCTTGATTTCAACACTATCTTCTATGACAGGGTAAGAAAGAGAATAGTGAAAAGAACTGAAAATAAGGTTGAAACAGGAGGTCTGTCCGGGAAGATGATAACTGATATGACCGTTGTATACGGAACAGATCGAGACCCCAGACTTACTGTTCGAGCAGGAGCTGCATTAATCCATGATTCGGAGGACAATGTGGACAAGATAATGACAGATCTGGAGCAAACTAAAAAATATTCTTCTCAACTGAAAGACACATTAAGAAAGGAAAGAGAAGAAAGCAACAAGTTGAAAAGAAAATTTGAAGGCATGCAAAAAGAGGTGGAGTCTTCGAAAGCTGAACTGCAGGTTCTCCAAGCAGAGAGAATATTTATGGATACTGCACAAGAGTGTCTGGAGAAAATGCAGCAAGAGTATCACGAATTAAGGGCGGAGAAGGAACAACTGCTAGGAAAGATAGAAGAATTAGAGCTGCAAAAGACCACCTTGGAGGCAAATGAGAAGCAATCTCAAGAACAAGAGATAAGACTTCAAGAGCAGATTACTTCTCTAACAATAGCTTTAGAGGAATCAAAAGAGCAGCAGGTTAGTCTCCAACCGTTCAAGGAACATGTGCTGGCACAAAAGGCCAAGATGCTTCGGCTGGAGACTGCCATAGAAGAGGAAAGGTGCAAGGTTGTGCAAGTAGATGGTCGATTGGAGGAGATTCTGGAGACCTCCTCCTATTTTGTTGATAGATCTCAGGACATCTTGGAAGTCCTGACTACAAGAATAGCAAGGATAGAGAACAATGAAGAAACTCCTGCAGAGATGCCCTCGAAAGACCGATAGGCCCTTAAGTAGGATTACGACTTATTGGAGTTTGCTATTAACACAGCCGAGGAATTCAAAAACGCTGTTAGAAAGACAAAAGGGGCATGTACAGAATTCTTTAGAAGGCTCCTAATTACCTATAATCGATGCCAAGTAGCAGCTGAACAGAGAATAGAGGCTTTTCCAGACCACAACTTGTTTGTGGAGATTTTGCAGAAGAGATATCAAGAGGAGGAAGAAAAAATACAACACATTAAATCTCTCGACGACCAGATCTTCAGGAATGAAGTGGATCATTCCGCAGTTAGTGTGCAGCTATTAGAAGATCAGCTTCATTTGAGTGTAGCCAGAATTGAAGCCATCAAGAACCAGGCTGCGAAGTTTGAGATAAACATTCATTTTTTGGAATCTTGTGAGTTTGAAGGCATCGCCTCAGAGGCTTTAGCTTGGAAGAAGTTTCTAAATGCTCAAGTGGGGCCCTCCTCGTGAATGTTTGTCCACTTTTGTAATATGTAACGATTTTGTAAACACTTTATGAAAATGAAATTTTGGGAGGTGAAGAGTTGGGGAAGCCCAAAGGTTATTTGTGGGCAGCCCAACAGTATTCTTCTTTTTGTATAAATATAGAGGACTTAGAAGAACAAAGGGTTTTTTCCCAGTTAGACAAGAAAAGAGATATTGTAAGAAGAACTACTTTTTTTTGCAATAGAGAATTATTGTTTGCCTGTCGGAGAAATATTGGTGGGACGTTCAAATGTTATGCTATGGATTGGTGGAAGATGAACTATTTCGTTTTCCCAACTTTTTCTATTCACTGTGATATCGTTCTAACCCTTAGAGCCTATGTTCTTGTTTGAATGATTTTTGGTTTATTCTGTGAAACTACCACCATGAGTAATGAATGCTGTTCATAAGCAATTGGATAAATGATTGTCTAAATATATTTAATCATTCATGTGTTGTGGGAAGGAATATCAGCTGCCTGTAATTTCTCTTTATAATGCATGTACAATATACATTACTCATTGATAGGTTACATTTCAACTCCCCGAGGATAGGTAGTTAGTCAGTTTTACTTTAGTACTGCATATGTGATTTAGATGCTCGTGAGTTCTAAGACGAAAGGTAAGAACCTGCGTATCACTTTGTGATTACTCCTTGCATCCTTTATCACCCTGCATTGTTAATTAGGCATGTGCATATCATCATTAAGTAAAAAAATACAAAAATATACACGGTGGACCGGGCCGCAACCGGTAAGACCTTTATTTTTGTTACTTGACTTACGGTAGCTAGACCGCAAACCGGACGGATTCCCTACACCAAACAGTCACGGGCTAGTTAGGAACGTTGACTGGGGAGAATCCCTTGCTATTGTTGCCTGCGAATCTCTAGGCCTCAACACCTTACTATGTGTCTCTCTTGATTCATGTAGAATGTCTTAACATGACCATCAAATGCACTGTGATTGACAAAGGCGCTACTGCTTCCGTGATGTCTTTGGTGTGTTGGAAGGGTTTGGGTTCCCTCAAGTTGTCTAAATATGGTACCATGTTGACTGCTTTCGATGGAAGATCGTTTTGACTGCACGGGATTCTTCCTTCTCTTAAGGTCCGTTTGGGAGGGAAGACCGTTGTGATAGAGGTCGAGGTGGTTGATGCACCCCTTGACAACAATTTGTTGCTCGGTAGGAATTGGATGTACAGTATGCAAGCTATAGCTTCTTCTCTATTTTGAGTTGTATGCTTTTCATTTAATGGGAAGATATTTACAATTGTTCAAACGTCATTCAAGAATCCACTGGTTACCTCATCTTCGGGAGCCTCCATTCCGATTGTAGAGCACTCTCAGCCGACAACTGGGAGTGTGGGTGTGGGCATGTATCCATCCCTTATGGGAAGATTTAGTTGTCCTGCACCTATTCTTATGATAGGGTCTACTTCTGATGAGGCTTCTTCATGAGTGAGATCAGTGTCTTTTCGCACAACCCATATGGAAGATCCTTGGATCCTTCTTACATCGAGTCCTTCGAGTGAGCCCATCGAAACGGACATGCTGTTGCCTGCAACTATGATAGCGTATCAAGCTAATATTGAATGTGTTGCAGAGCCTAGTCCTTCCTCCTCGCGGATGGAGGAGGAGGACTCGTATGTGCTTCTTGCATGGGCAGTTCAATCTTCTCATGCACATGACTACCTTGATAGTGTTTTTCCTTCTGATGAAGCTATTATTGAGGCCATGTATGGGGTTGAGCCACCTTGGGAAGAGTTGTATCATAGATCTTATTTTCTTCCCGAGCTTGACCGTTTGGAGCATGAG
Organism: Pseudotsuga menziesii; assembly: GCA_001517045.1. Lineage (NCBI taxonomy): Eukaryota > Viridiplantae > Streptophyta > Pinopsida > Pinales > Pinaceae > Pseudotsuga > Pseudotsuga menziesii. Next base: position 79,438 of record LPNX010560298.1, read on the forward strand.
GACTTTAGGGAGGTTCTTAGTGAGAGAATTGGTAGTCTTGTGGTTCCATTAAGCTCTCCTAGTCCGATGGATGATGGAAACATGGCAAATATATCTCCTACCATTCCTATCAATATCTCTCGCGATCCTGGAAAGATTGAGAATGTCTCTATTGGGGCAGAATGTTCCCATGCCGATATTCAAGAGTATACTGAGCTGTTCAAAGAATTTCATGATGTATTTGCTTGGTCATATGATGAAATTCCAGGTATTGACCCTCGCATTGTTGAACATGAGATTAAAACTTATCCCAATGCTAAACCTGTTCGATAATGCTTGCGTGAGGTGAATCCTAGGAAAGCACTTGCAATTAAGGCTGAGATAGAAAAATTGTTGAATGTCAGTTTTATCTATCCTGTTCCCTTGATGGAGTGGGTTTCAAACCCCATTCCAGTTGATAAGAAGCAGGGAATGATCTGCATATGTATTGATTTCCGTGATTTGAATCGTGCCTGTCCTAAAAACAATTTCCCCACACCATTTATTGATCAAATTTTGGATGAATGTGTGGGAAGCGATGTATTTTCCTTTATGGACGGCTTTTCTGGATACAATCAGATACAGATCAAACCTAAGGACCAACATAAGACTGCCTTTATTTGTCCTTGGGGTACCTTTGCATATTGGAAGATGCCCTTCGGCCTTAAAAACGCCGGAGCCACTTTTCAGCGGGCTATGACCTTGATCTTCCATGATCTCAAATTGATTATTGAAGTCTTTTTGGATGACCTTGCTGCTCATTCTCATATGAGAATGCGTCATTCCTACCATTTGAGATTAGTGTTCGAAAGGTGCCTCCATTACTTGGTCAGGTTAAATCCTCACAAGTGCATCTTTTGCATGAATTCTGGTCACTTATTAGGGTTCATTGTCTCCAAGGAGGGTATAAGAGTCGACCATTTGAAGGTTGAGGCAATACTTCAATTGTCTCCCTCGAGAAACATTAGACATCTTCAATGTTTGTAAGGCATGGAAATCTTCTTACAGAGATTCGTTGTGAACTTTGCCAATTTGACTAGAGGATTTATGCGTCTTTTGAAGAAGGACACTACCTTTTGCTAGGATGAGCGAGCCCAGGAGTCCTTTGATGCGCTTAAGCGATCCTTATCATCGGCCCCGATGATTAGTCCACCCGACTATAGCTGTGACTTTCTACTTTATGTCACCGCATCCATGGAGACGATTGGTATGGTTTTGGTTCAAGAGGATGAGGAGCTCCAAGAGCATGTCATATATTATTTGAGCCGGAACCTTATAGATGCGGAGATCCATTATTCCCACGTTGAGAAGCTTGCCTTAGCTACCGTTCATGCGGTTCAAATATTGAGACACTATATTCTCTTTTGCCAGACCTTGGTTGTATCCCATGTCAATCCATTTCATTTCATCCTCACTAGAAGGATGATTGAGGGAAAGTATAATAAATGGATTCTCATCTTGCAAGAATTCGATCTCAAGTTTGTTTCAGCAAAATCGAAGAAATCGTTGATTTTTGTGGAGCTTATATCGGATTTCTCAAGCGAGGAGGAGGAGGAAGTTTGTGAAGATACGCTTGTTGATGAGCACATCTTCTTGATATCAACTTTGGATCCGTGGTATGGGGATATTATCATATATTTACAAACATTGAAGCATCCCTACTCACCTTTCACGAGATGAATGATGACGATTACATAATGTATCCAAGAATTACCTCATAGTGGATAAAACATTCTACCACCGTGGGGTAGATTCCATTTTATGTTGTTGTTTAACTCATGAGGAGGCTGAGCTTGTGCTAAATGATTGCCATGGAGGGGCGTGTGGTGGTCATTTATCAGGGCTTTCTACAGCCCAAAAAATCTTGAGAGCAGGTTATTTTTGGCCATTGATCTTTAAATATTGTGTCAATGCGGTCAAGAAGTGCCACCCTTTCCAGGTGTTTGCACGTAATATGCGCTCACGTCCTGCCCCGTTATATCCCATTATCACCGCCGGTCCCTTCACTAAGTGGGGGCTTGATTTTATGGATTGCAACCCAGCTCAGCTGGGGGGCATCATCATATTATCATGGCTGTTGACTACTTCATGAAATGGGTTGAGGCTATGCCTACAGTTAAATCTAACGATGAGATAGTTGCACACTTCGTATTCAACCAGATTATTACTCGGTTCAGTATTCTAAAAGAGCTTGTCACTGACCATGGTAGGTACTTTTAGAATCGGATGATGGAAGAGTTGGCCTCAAAATTAGGGTATAAGCAGGAGCATTCCTCTTCTTATTACCCTCAAGCGAATGGAAAGGTTGAAGCAGTGAACAAATCACTCAAGTCCATTATCCAACGAACTATCACACAAAGCAAGACCAATTGGCACATCATGTTATATCCTGCTTTATGGGCTTATAGAACCGTTGTTAAGATTGCCATGGGTTTTTCTCCATATCAACTTGTACATGGAGTGGAGTTAGTATTACCGGTTGAGTGCGAGATCCCTTCTTCAAAGCTAGCCATAGAGCTCTTACCGGACACTTCCCCATTAGAGGAGCATTTGGTCCACTTAGAGCAGCTTGATGAGCAGCATCGAGATTCCTTGGTGGCTCTAGAAGTGAATAAGCATCGTGTTAAGGTCCAGTATGATAAATCTGTCTGTCCAAGAAAGTTTAGTGAAGGAGATTTGGTCCTTTTGTGGGATCAAGCTAAAGAACCCTTAGGGGCAGGAAAATTCAACCCCATGTGGCATGGTCCTTACGTTGTTAAATGTGTGTTAGAGAAGGGTGCTTGTTACGGAGAGAAATTCCTATGGCTTGGGGTACCACAACAGACAGCTAGACTCCAGAAATCAATCTTTCCCAATATGCAATAGAAATAAACAATCTAACACTAAAGGATCGAACCTCGTACCTTATTCTGGACGATTGTAGTAGATCCCTGTTGAGCTTTCTAATCTTCAGCTTGAATTGTTATAGCACGTCCTCAACAACAAGTAAACAATACAAGCGTACTATATTTCATGGTGTTAGATCTATTCT